>JAMBUN010000090.1:0-65494 GCA_030271035.1 Microascus cirrosus
TACCCCCCCCCCCCCCCAACCCAAAAAAAAAACGGCCGACGCCTGGGTATCTCGTCTTCAACATCGAGATGAGCCGAAGTGGGACACAAGCCCACGAGACGATACCTGTCCCGGGGCTCCCCTCCAGCGTCTAGGAGACCCAATTCGACTGGATGATCCATCCCTGACCTCATCACGCATGCGGCACGACAGGAAGAGCACCTTGGCCGGGGAATTTAAGGCGGGGATAAGGGAGGTGGGGGGGTTGATGTATGCGCTATACCCACCCTGTCGATTAACTGCCGTTTCTGAGCCGGGCGGAGGGGAGAAAGTCACTGAAACGGAGGTTGGGATGGTTTTTTTATTTTTGGTACGTACGTTTACACCGTGTTGCAAGACGATCCGACTTCTAAGAACGCAGTGCAGGACGGATATTACGGAGCTCACCGACCGTTCGTCGGTGAGTCGGTGAAGGCCTGACACTCACCTCTGCGACTACCCGTCGGATAGCGCCCACGATATCTAAACCCTCGGATGTCGCGGCGGTAAGACTGCGTTCACGAGAACGCCGCCTCACCGACTTTCTTTGCCCCGCCGCGATGCGCCTTCCCGCCTCAGCCGAGCGGACGCCTCGTCTCTGCCTCGAGCAGATTCACCTGAGCTCCCTTCTGGACGCCTTCTGGAAGCTATATTGGAGCCCGCCGCCTTATGCGGGTAGCCTCGCCGATGTTTCTGGCCCTTCATCCGACAGGGTGCCCTATCCGATCAGAGGCGGCTCCCGTAGGCGGTCACGGGACCTCCCGTGGCGCAACGCCGTGTTCTAGAAGTTGTTATTTGCCATTTATAGACCCCGAGGGCGCATTCAGCTCATTACAGCCATGTCCCATCCCATGCATCCCAACGCACGTTCCCGACAAATCAAGAGTAAAACCCGAGTAAGCGAATTACACGCCCAACGCCCACTACAAACAGAGCAGTTTAACAGACCCTTCCCAGACCGCCTCGATTAGTCCTCCATCTTGACGTCTTTACCGTCAGATGGCGGCTTATTGAGGTTCTTCAGGAGATAACTCCGTTTGAAGTACTCGTTCGGGTGCACGATCGTTTCCAGCTGCGCCGCGGTCATGATGGACTCGTCCTTGGCCTTCTTGATCTCCAGCTTGTGGAGATGTTCAAACACACTGGTTCCCCGTGTTAGTCGGCAAAATATCACCGAATAGATAGAAGAGGACAAGCACTCACCGATTGCAAGCCATGTGATACTTTTTGCCGTCCCTGTCCTCCTTCACTCCCTGCAGTACCCCCTTATCAGTGACCCCCATCCCCTGCAGCAAACCTGTAAGGTTATCCATATCGAAGTGCCGATACGGGCACCCGTGCGCCTCGCCGGGTCCAGGCGGATGCTCTGTCAGGATCTTCTGGCAGCTGTACGGGCTATACCCGCCGCCCCTGCGATTCGCGTCGCCACCAACATCTCCGTAAACGTGGCGTACGTTGTACCGGTACTCCTTGTTGAACGTGTCATCCGTGATCTTGCTGAAGCCCGTCCGCCAGAAGATCAGACACTCCTCTAGGTTGAGCCCGATGCCCTTGAGGAAGAGCGTGTACTGCAGACGACCAAAGTGCCTAAGGTGGGCGTCGCGCCGGAGAGCGCGGTGCAGATTTGCCATGCAAGCAGGGTAGTGCTGAGAGAGGGAGTCGATGTTGCGGGCGGAGATCTCGGCGCCCTCCGGCAGCGAGCTGTTGGACATATAGGCGCTGTCGGGGGTGATGAAGTTCTTGGAGAGATGGTTGAGAATGGGGGATAGGCGATCATCCTCATCCAGGCGGGGGAGGCGGCGGGCCGTGAGCTTGCTGTATGTTAGCACAATGCACGCTAATAATAATAATAATAATGAAAGAATGAAGAAAAAAAAATCTCGTAGCCAGTTAAGGGGCGTCCCTACCTCTAGTTGCTCGGCTAGGCGTCTCGAGAACTCCGCAACAATCATACTCGTCTGCTCCCGGCCAGGCACATACGCCTTCCCACCATACACTACCACCCTCCTCCCTTCCACCAGGTCAGGAACCCTGGTCCAGTCAACCTTGACCCACACCTCGTCATCAACACTCGTCCTCCCGCCCAGACTCGCGTGTAGATCCTCCCTAAGCTCTGCCTTCTCCGCCTCCGTGATTGACTCGAACCAGTCGAGCCCCAGGCTCTGCACAAAGCTATTCAGCTCGTTTGGCCCAGTGTTCTCAAGGCGCAGACGGAAGAGCATAGTCTCAACACGAGTAAAGCGGCGGCGCAGGTCCTCGGTCGCTGAGAAGGCAAGACGGAGAATGAAGTGACTGTAGTGGTCCTTCTGACGCTGCTTATCGCGCTTTTCCGGGGGCGCGGTGTCCGGGCTGAGGGGGAGGTTCTTTTCTAGGTAGCTCTTCATCTTGTTGGCGAGTTCTTCGCCGGTTATGTTGCGGAACGAGCAACCCTCGAGCTCGCCGAGCACTAGGAGGCCAACACGATTAGTTACGTGGAAAAGAGCGCTGCAGACTTGGATATTCCAAGATATACCTTTTAGACGGTCGATTGCCCATTGCTCAAACTCCTCGAGCTTAATGTCTGCAGTGGGCGGCTTGGTGTAGAAGTTGAGGCGGTGGGGATAATCGGATGGCTTGAAGGGCGCCTCGGCGAACTGCTTCTTACGGTAGTCGAGAACATTTCGCCGCTTGGGCTCGTGTCGATTATAATCCGGCCGAAGCATCGTGTCTTGTGGGGGTTTGCTGAAGTCTCACGATGGCAGTGATGTTGAAGATGCAGCAGATTTGGACTCTGGTGCTGGCTGTGTCTTCAAGCCATGATCGCGGGGACGCGTCGAGACGCGTTTGGTCAGGCCCCATTAAACTGATATTCTACCGCAGTATACCCGGGACTTCACATGAAAATCCCCATGCTTAATCTGGACCATCCCAACAAGTGACCGCCTTGTAAAAAGCTTGGGAGGCAAGGAATTTGATCGCGTACTCGCCTGTGGTGCCGGGATGAATTGGCTCGTTGCGGCAGGTTTCGTCGTTTCGCATTCACATCGGAGCACGACGCGTCACTTTTTTGTGGGCAAAGCCGTATTTATACCCTGGCTGACCAGATTCCTAAAACTTGCAGTAAAAGCACTTACCCCGCCGCCGGGAACCTGCCGCCTGGCCAACAAGGCCACAAAACTACTGGCTGTCGCCCCTGTGAGCTATGGCTCGTTGAAGGTTGAGACGACGTCCGTCTTTCGTTCATCTCATCAAGCCGTGGCACTAGCGAGCGTCCCACTATCCGCCATGTAATTCGAACGAGGAAAGGCAGCCCTATTCTTGATCTACCTTGTCGATGGAACCGTACTGTGGGCTTCAGCCCTCGATATCCGACCAGAAGTGGAAGTGGTGCAAAGGTTGCGGCTCTCCGGATACAGCTGCCGGGATTGTCCGCTGTCGCCCATTTCCCAAAGTCGTGCAGGAGGTCGTCATCCGCCAATTCCTAATTCCTAAAATCAGCCGAACGGCATCCATCTCCCCCGCGCATTCATTTCCGCTGATGCCCTATGTCCTTCCAAAAGAGCCCTTCCATTCTTTTTTCAAGAAATAATCGACTTCGAACAAACCTCCGAGGTCATCGTTTCCCTATGAATACACAATCACACGGCCTCCACTCCTGCCGAAACACTCGTCACTAAGAGCACGTTACAATTAACCGTACTAATATCTATCAACACCATCACCAACGTAAGCAATGCGTTCAGCTCACTATATGTTCAAGACGCGCTGCCGACGCTAAATTTCTCGTCGTATGAAATCTAGCCCGGCGACCAATTGGCCATGGACCCTCTACTTCCCCAGCCCGTTATCAGCTGGAAAGGCCAGGCGTCAACGTCTCTTCGAACTCCCTCCATGATACCCCATTTCGCTTACACCGAGTCTTTTGAGGGGTGAGTGCCAGTGTTCCAATATCGTGCACTAGCTGGACTTCTGACAACGGCCAGGGGTGCTGTTTATTCCGGCATCTCAGCCGGCCGGGGCAAGTTTGTAGCCGTGGAAGAGATCACGCCAGCCCCCTGTGTCGCATTCACAGTTGTAAAGGACCGGCTAAAACGAACCATCTCCATTGATATCCAAAGTCGCTCGCTTGTTCACACCATCTCCAACGCCCTTGGTACGTGTTTGGGGCCAGGAGTCTCAGGCCCAGCTCCGCCAGACCTCCCCACTCTACTGAACAAGTACGATCCATTAAAACACCATCTCGAACTACTACAATCACAAATTCCAGACCATGTCGAGACCCAAGAGTTCCGGCTTTTGGTAGAAGAGTTCCTTCTGGACAGGGCTGTCTTCGAAGGATTAGGCGTGGAACAGTCCGGCCACCCTTATGTATTATCCCAAGCACAGCTCCGGGACCTCCATGAGCGTAGCGTCGACACGGGTCTGGATGTCCTTGATGACTGCTTTCGCCTCGGAATAATCCCGTTTGATATGAGTGATGATGACTTGAGTGCGCTCACCAAACGCTATTCGCAAATCGCGCTATCTAGCGACTTCGTTGCTCCGAACGGACTGTCGGAGCGTCGGGCGCATCCGAAGAACTTCGTCCCTCCCCATGACCTTATGTTCTCTTCAGGCGGTGCAGAACCGGAACCTCCCAGCTCATACCGATCCTTTTCTAATCCGGAGCGCGGAATCAAGGGACCTGAAGCAGCAAGCCCGTCCCCTAGCATTTTCCAACTGCTACCAAATCAGGTAAGGACGGCTGGCGAATCCGTCGACCCTTTTCTCAAAGTAGAGTCTCCTCTTAGACCAGGCTCAACCTACGAGCGACACGCATGGGACGATCCGGCAGCTAGGCTTAGCCGTGATGGCTTCACCTCCCTATCCGAGCTCGAAAATCTGAATATATCCGGCGGGCTTGGGGAATCGGCGCCGCTGCCTCGTGCCAGGGCCAGTTCCTTCCACAACGGAATGGGGCTCATTGACACCACCCTCAGTCTGCCACTCGAAGAGGACTTTGGTCAATATACGACGCCACGCTCAGAAGGAGTTCCGGCGGATGGCATAGGCATGCTAAACTGGGAGACTGAATCCGAGCCGGTTCTCTTTGGAGTTCGGCCAAGCTCATCACTACCCGTACCGCCTGTTCCCGCGCCAGCATTTTACGACTCTCCAAGTGTTAGCCAAACCTACTGTTCTAATATGTTGAAGGAAAAACAATCTCCACACCTGCTCCGCCAACAGCTTGGACGGAAACTTATCGGCTCACTCACCTGCCTCTGCAAGACGGTGCGCGGTGCCGTAGGGAAGCCCGAAGCAGGAAGCTTGGAAGCAACAATTTTCTCTCATTTCACATCATTCATAACTGTTTGGAGCGGGGGGGTTCGCATATTTCGGGAAACTATTGATAACCACCCTCCCCGCAAACTCCTCGAGGTCCTCGACTGCCTCGTGGTGGCGAATGCCATATGTACAGCCGTGGCGTCCTATAAAGATCAAGACGATGGGTCTATGTATTTTGAGTAAGCTAACCTGGCCCGGAAACTGATAAATGTCGCTAATCTACCAGGTTTGTCAATGACATGGGCCGCTGGAGGACCATTCTGGATCCAACAGAGCAGCCCCTATTTGACAAGATAGCACTCGCGTTGTGGCTATCCGTGAGCCTAGGGGACCCGATTCCTGAGCAAGACAAGGACAATCTCGCTAAATTTCACGAGTCAATACAAGATCTCGTTACCTTTGGGAAAGAACAGCCCCGAGTGCCGGCACGCTCGGTCCCGTACGCGACCCGACTCAGTGCCATCCAACGGGAGTGCGTCTCGAAGGAGGTCGAGAAATCCTGCGGCGAGACAACATCAAGCCCGATATCGATACCAATTCCTGGCGGCAACGCGCGGAAGCGCGTGTTCGACGAGTCGTTGGACATAGAACCAGATTTCGAGGATGACTTCTCGATCAACGACGTCTTTGATGTAGACCTTTTCCTAGCGCAGAGCGTGGGGGATGACACCACGACACCTGAGACTCTCGACCTGGGGTTAAATGACATCCTGTCTACGACAGTGCTCCTACTTGCGTCTACTGCCTTTTCCGCTTATTTGACCTTGGTGACTGGTGAGCCCCCGTGCAAATTGACTTTTCACCACCAGGCTCTGGAATAGCTGACATCTGCAGTGATTCATCGCGATTTCGACGCAGGGTCGATTCTCGCTCTCTGGCGCCGGCCAAGGAGCTACTCACGGTCGTGCGACATTCTCAGCCACTTCATCGAGAGCGTCGGTGGTTGTCAGGGCGGATTCAGAGGCGTGCCGTTGTACCGGGCGCATTCTCTAGACCTGGGGATCAAGCGCCTATCTTTATCTACGATGTCTGCACCGTCCACGGGGCACATGTGGCCGCCTTCGGCCTGGGCGAATCAGACGCCTGGATCTCTGCGGATGCGGGCCCGCGCGTCCGCGGCTTCGAAGTAGGTTATGTTCATCCGTGCCATATGGCGGGTCGTTACTAACTTCATTTTTCGAAGCACATTGCGCAACCCAGCGATGGACTTGTCCCACTCACTCGGCGCAGTCCCCCAGCCGAAGCGCCTCCGGTGCCTTTCAGCGAGCTGCCAGAAGACCTTCTCGAGCGTGAGCAACCGCAACAAGCACATGCGGGAGGGGTGCCAGCATAGGGAGAAGACGGGTTACCGGTGCCGGAACGAGCACTGCCCAAAGGTGCTGACGACGAAGTGGTACCGAAACACGCATGAGACGGAGCGGTGTCGGTATAGAGGGTAACAGGGCAAGTGACCGGTGATAAGGCCGGCTGATCGTCTTTACGAAAATGAGATATGGGTGGCTTATTTGGATCCGGTTTATTTGGGTTGGTCTAGGCGTTCGAAGATACCATGGGACTACAGGAGTTTGCGGGGCCTTAACGCGCATGGTTGGTCAAGGAGTGGCCACTTATCGGGTGGACATTGATAGGCGTATAAAAGAGTGACGGATGTGGAAATTTGGGATATTTCCTCGACCTTTGTCATGGGAAGATGTGTAAAATCTGTGGACAAGAGCTGATGTGCAATGTCAGCGATGAGGCGAGGTGAGAGACCTAATTATGTCTTCTCCAAAAAGGCAACTTCCGCTTCTTACTCCGACTCCGACCTAAGCTACAACTCTAACCACTCCAACACCATATCTGATGTCCTAGGCATATACATTTTGTCTCGAGCCACACGCTCTGGCAGAGCGCAATCCAGTCCGAAAGCTACAGCCGCGGGGCAGCTACCTCCCAGCATATCCAACCTCGAGCATCTCCTAGAGCGCATTCCCGCCTTGCTGGATGTAATCTTGTGTGATGCTGTTTCCCCAAGGCATATTCTACTTGGGACGACTTAGACTATCATGTACCTTGCGAGAAGATCGAACTGTCTTGCGGTATCGGTCCCAGAGAGCCACCAGCCACCCCGGGCATCCTGAAAGTTACAGCCTCCACTCCACCAGATTTCCAGACTTAGACTGACACGGAAAACATTGGCATTTTGCTCCTCGTTCTGGCATGGTCATGCATACTCAATGTGGCTCTCGCTGAGAAGCTGTCCTTACCTTTACCGCTTCCCGCTCACAGTCCGCGTCTCATGAGCCGCCCGCTTCTCCTCATACAGGCCTCAGACTCAGATATGCTGAGCCACAAGAACACGTGTGGTGGAGAATACTCGCCACTACGGGAACATCGTATACTTTTGATGTCTCGCAAAGGATATTTCTGCCGGGGTGTGGGCAAGAATGGTGGCGAATAAAGGTTTAACCCGAATTACAAGCAGTCTCTTATATCCTCTGAGCACAAGGTACGAGGCATAGATGCGGCTGTATCCACCACGATAACAGCTACGTGATGTGCGACGGCCGGCATGGTGGCAAGAGGTGGAGTGAATACGCCAAGTGTAAGTTCGACTGGCGTCGATGCTGTACTTTGTCCGCCTGGAGAGAGCAAGGACAAAGAAGTTACGACCAACTCACAACGATTTGCAGGTTGGCAGGAGTGAACTTGCAGCATTCCATCGAAGGCCCAATGTAAATTTGTTGTAGTTCAACCGTACGGCGAAGGGGTTTGATTAGCCAAGCTATTGGCTAAGGTCGGAATTCTCTGTTGGGAAGTCGGGGGACGTGCAGCGTGTCGTTTGTCATTCGCTTCAGAGCAGTCGGGGAAACACATTGGCCGTAACGGGCAAGTCCGAATCCCCGGGTTGATGAGTCAACACCGAAGATAAGAGTCCGCTTGGGGCATGGACAACGAGAGTATGGCCTGTGCCTTTCGGCCTCATATTCCGGTGTACAAGCGCACCCATTAGCCTCTTATATCTCCCTCACCAACATAATGCAAGAGGAATGACTTGCTAGCTCAGTCTCAAAATGTCAGGCGTGGTTGACACGCACTCTCACCATCGGAAATGCTCCAGGCAACAGTGCTCAATCCCCAGGAATAGCACCCCCAAGTTCGATCATCGCTTCGTGCCGTTCTCCAAAAATAGCCCAGCTGCGAGGTGCGGGACGGAAAGGGGGGGGGGAAGGGCCAAAGACCAATGGGCTTCGAGGCTGAGACAGCGTGGTCGAGAGCGGGGCCAATCAGGGGCTCTGCGCGAGGGGGATGGGAGAGGGCTTGGCATGGATTGGGTGTTGCGGGGGAAGTGTGGAGGGGTCCGATGGTGAGGAACAAAATGCTTTCGTTCAGGATGCGGCGGGGGAAAAAAATATAGGGCGCTGAGGCAGCTGGGCGCAGCACCAAAACAGCGCCGGGACAGGACGTCCGGCATTTAAGTAGGGGCTGTGATCAGGCGGGGGCGGTGCTGTTCTGGTGTGGGAATGGCCAAAACGTGAATCAATGGCTCGATCTCCCGCGGGGCTCACGGGAAGGACATGAGCTCACTGGGTATGTGTACTCATGTACCAATGTGAGGTATTATTAAAATAATGTTGCAATATTATAGCTTAGCTTTCATTCCCTTGACGGTCGACTCGTCCGGGAAGGGGCAAGCTACATGGTGGATGGTACACGGTAGAAGAGCAAGGCGTAAGTGGCGCTATAACTTGCCGTATCAGGACGCCCCCTCATCCAAATTTGGAGACGGTTTTGCCTCAAAGTTCGATAAATGCCAAGACTCCAACGAGGGCAGATGAACTGATGACCCTGTGTAGAAAGACACTTATCGGAAGCCTGCCGAATGTTGAGCAAGTCTAATTTAACTAAACACCCGTATTCAAGCAAGCGGGTTCTCTTATCCTCGATAAACCACCCCGGTGTCATCTGACAGGGCCAGAGCAATGGGGGAAGTGGGACGCTAGCAGCGCTGTTATTTCTTAAGCGGCGCTAAGGATGGAACCGGTCACAGCGGGCCAATGAGGTGGGACGACCCCCCGACATAGGGCGGAGCGATCCCATGAGTTTTCGGTAGAGGTCGCCGCTGGGAGGGCACTAGGCGATCATGTAACGTATTATTCCACCTCTTGCCGACTTTCTTTTTTTTTTCTACATCTGCAATCTTCGGGGGGTGCAGTCATCCCGCATTGCGGGATGAAAAGTATTCGCATCGTCCGTCCCGTACCATGGTGCTGCAAAAAAAGGGATCTGCCGCAGTTGAATTGGAACTTACCATTGCTGCAGCTTGGTTCAAAGGAGTTCGGGAAGGGAGGAGATTCAGTCCAAGCCCCGTGGAAAATATTACCAAAGACACCGCAAATAGGTAGCTCATTGCACGCATGTACATATCTGAAAAACAACAAATTGCAGCATGATACGTAGACCTCCTTCGCCCGAGTCTTGCGGTTTTGCTGGACCTCATTCGCGCTTTCCCTGCCTGAGTCACGAGCGTGGAGCACGAGCCGCCGCACTTGCCTCGAACTGAGCGCCTCACGCAAAGTCCGCCTTGGTCTCGGTTTCCCTCTTTAAGCTAGAGTGGTAAATGCTACTGTCGCCCGCCTCCACCAAGCTCCCCACTGCTACAAACACCACAATCTTGATTCACGTTCCCTCACCTGTCCCTCATTACCCTTTTTCCCCTCCACCCTGGAAAGGGACCGACTCTCCCGCAATCGACGAACCTGGTCACCCAGCGGTCCTGTGACTCGACCCGCGTTTTGTTGCGCACTGCCACCCCTCGCCCTTCGTTCACCCTGGAGACGGAATTTGCTGCACCTCGCCAGCAACCCGGAGGATTTACCGGCGACGGGAGACGGGAGGGAAAGAAAGGTGCGCTGGCGGGAACACAACGGAAAAGGAGGGCACCTGCTGTAAGTGACACACCGTCTCACTGCGTTTCGTTTCTTGGGCGAGATTTAATCCGCAGTCCCCATCGCCCACCTGATCTCCCTCGACCTTCGTCCCGCTTTCCTGCCCGGATTCCTTCGCTCTCATACTCTTCCGTGCTGGTGCTAACATTCCCCCTTCCCCCCCTGCCAGGCAGCGCAGCACCTGCGAGTCCGCTCGCCGGTCACTCTGCCGCTTGTCGACTCGCCGACGGTCGCCGCGTAGAGCGCCCGCCTTTGATCGTCTTGCCGCTCTGCGCCCTCTCAGCGCCGGCTGCACGAACGCCCCTCTACCCCAAATATGTCCGACCCCCCGACCCAACCCGATCGACCAGAATGTCACTCGGACCATCCTCTAGACGACATCTCTGCACTTATTCCACACTCTACAAGGTCTCGCAACACCACCCACGATGTCACTCCTATCCAGACTTCCTTCGACGTACCGACGAACCCTTCCCGCGACGCGGCATTCCCGCGTGCCATGACCTCGACGCCCTCACTCACTTCGAATCCCGAATTCCGCTCCGAGACGACCGCGCCCTCGCCTCCCCGACTAGTCGATACATCGTCCACATCTGAGGTTCCCTCGCCTGCGGCGCGCGCAGTCGCATCCAGCTCTGGATCTAGCAGTATACGCTTTCATGCTGGCCAGGACGGCACTTCGCCTACGCGGTCCGACACTGACGAGGGTAAGCGCCGGCTCTCCGCGGGCTACGCCCTCCAACACCAGACCTCCAGCTCGAGTCTGGTCCCCATATCTCGTACACCGAGTTTCAAGAAGACGATCGGGGGCAGCGCCGGTAGTGGCTCTGGAAGTAGCTCTATAATACCAAGCCCTATAATATCTGCTCTTGGGGACGTGACGCCCCTCCCATCGCCTCTTCTATCTCACCATTCCCCGGGTCCCTGGCGACCATTTGCGCGGCGGCCATCCGTCGAGGGAATACCGGCGTCCGACGTCTTGACAGAGAGTCCCAGAACAAGTCTTGACAGGACTCTGAGCGCTGCCCGGCGTGGGAGTCCGCCGTCGCTCCTGACGGAAGGCATGGCGCGTGGCGATCGTCCAGACGGTTCCTCTGGCGCCCCTCGCCAGTCGCAGCATGGGCGCAACCGCAGCATAAGTCTGTATGCCCCCGACTCCTTGACGGTGCCCAGGCGGCACGCCACGGTCTCGGGTCCCCACGGCGCTCAGCGCGAGGCAGAGCTAGAACCGCAGATGCGCAGGGAGTTGCACCTTGCCGAGGCGCGTGGCATCAGAAAAGCTGCCGTCGCGAAGCCCCCGACGCCGCCGCCTAGCGAGTCGTCTCGGGACGCAAGCGACGGAACGCCCTCGGACAAGTCGAAATCCGTTGCTGTCGAGGGCCCTGAAGTCTTTGAGGCGCAGGATAGATATGACGGAAAAAAGAGGCGGTGGAGGGCGGTGCGCTTCCTGGGTCAGGGGACTTTCAGCCGGGTTATCCTTGCCACGAGCCAGATGGGAGCTGAAGACGAGGATGCTACCGGAAGACTGCCTGTAACGGATTCGGAACCAGACAGGAAGACACTGGTAGCCGTGAAGGTCCTCGAGCATGGGCCCAGAGGCGGTGCGAGTGAGGACCGGATCGAGATGAGCCTAAAGCGCGAGCTGGAAATTATGAAGAGCATCAGTCACCCCTCTCTCGTGCATCTTAGCGCGTGGAGCATTGAAGCAAGCCGGGCAATCCTGGTGCTGAGCTATTGCCCTGGTGGGGACCTCTTCGACGTTGCTACGGGGCATCGGGAGGTGCTGACCGCTGGACTGATGCGGAGGATGTTTGCAGAGCTGGTAGGGGCTGTGAAGTATCTACATGAGAAACTCATTGTCCACCGCGATATCAAGCTAGAGAGTGAGTCCACCTCTTATTCCCTTTCTCTCGTATCACTCATCCCTGGTACAAAACTAACCGCAACAGACGTCCTCGTGAATATGACACCCTCCGAGCTCGCGAACCCAACCACAAACTGGACTACCTACCCCTACCCGGTTATAACCCTCACCGACCTGGGCCTCTCCCGCCGCATTACCCCTGACGAGAAGCTCGAGACCCGCTGCGGCTCCGACGACTACGCTGCCCCCGAAGTAGTAATGGGCCAGCCATACGACGGGCGCGCCACTGACGCATGGTCTCTCGGCGTCCTTCTCTACGCGCTCCTCGAGGCGCGCCTCCCCTTTGACCCGCACCCAGACGCCCACCGCATGCGTAGCAGGACGAGCCACCGTATTGCGAGAGTGGAGTGGCGGTGGGTCGAGTACGGCGGCGGGGAGGACGGAGACCACGAGGCGGACGAGGCGAAGTTTGAGAAGAAGGGAGTGCAGGGGGCGAGGGAGATTACAGAGAGGTTACTGAAGAGGGCGAGGAGTCGGTGGAGTGTTGGGAGTATTTGTGAGACAGAGTGGGTGAGTTGTGCGTTCGAGGGCCTGAGGTTCAGAGAAGAAGAGAAGGGAGTTGAGGTTTGAGGGTCATGGGTTTGATGCGCCTGGAACCCAGATCAGGGTCAGGGGCGCAAGGCATTTATTTGACTGCCTTTCTATTGGATGTGAGTCTCAGCTCACCCTGACATTCATGAGATGGGGAAGGACAGGATGGGGGCAAAGATAACGGATCATCAGGGTGGCATAATGCCCTCTCTCACCTTGTTCCATCTCCTTTACTTACATTCTGTCTTTTCGCACTCACTTCACTCCTTTGCTATTTCAACACTGAGGTCTCTGCAGCCTCCCTCGCTTCTGGGCTGGAGTACCTGTCAACTGCTGGATCGTTTCATCCTTCATTTCTTCCTCTTTCTTTCCTTTCTTTTCTCTATATTCTCTTCCTTTACGTTGTACAATACCTTTGCCCGTTCTACGCCTTAGATCTGACGAGCATTTGGGGGTGGTTCTTCCTATTTCACTTCCATCCATTTCTTTTCTTCTTTTTCCTCCCTCCTCCAAACTTCCTATTTCTTTGCTTCCCTTTCTTACCTCTTCAGTTTTCCTTCTTACCCTTCTTTTTTTTCATCTTTCTTTCCACACCCCGGCTGAACTTCTCTTCCCAGGCTCGTTCGTTTGGCAGGGGCGAAGGAACCTGGGGAGTTTCCCGTGTACATACATAGTTTAGAGAAAGCATAGAGCGTAGCATAAGAGCGTTTTAAGCAACATTTTATTCATAGAGATAGATTCATAGGTAGGAGCGTTGAAAGAGGTTCGGTTCGGGTGGTATGAGTTGGGTAGATGGTTTGGGGGACTATGATGTATGATGTACGATAGGATGGATTATAAACCAATACAGGTAGATGGATGTCTTTGATTCGTAGTTTGTTCGCTGCGTTAATAGTGATATTTCCGCGAGGTGGGTGTCCTACAAGCGCTGGGCTACGAGTACTGCTAAGAGGACTGACTGCTGGTGAGATATCCCGTTAGGTCGTGCCGCTTATATGTGTTTGATATCAATCACTTTGCCTTGATGCGCTTTGCTTTGGTTCATGATAATACGACTCGGATCTATCCTAGGTAAGTAAATGAAATCAATGATCATCGTTTTGAGTTTCCGTCATATATCCCCCCAACCCAAGAACAAGGGGGCTCTCCATGTACATATTTCCATTTCTATGGTGTTGGCCGAACACGCCGCGAGGTCTCGATGTAAGTCGTCCAAGCCCTAAGATCTCTGTCGCCTTTGCCCCACCAAAAAAAAAAAGCAGCGCCAGAGCGTCTTATTCGCGTCACCTCGTCAAACCTCATATGACTCACACCCTATTCTCCCCAGCCCCTAGCCACTTGTCTCTGCTCTCGCCCTAATGACTAAAGTACCATATAGCGAATTACCCAAGCTACATTTATCATTCGTTCATATCTGCAGCATTGTAGCTCAGGGGTAGAGCACTGGGCTCATAACCCAGGGGACCTAGGATCGAAACCTAGCAATGCTACTTCCTTTTTTTTTTCTCTATCTCTTTTTACACTATTCTGTAACTTCACTCTTGAAGAAAATCTGTACATAGTTACATTACACATTGGTTCTTAAGATTCTTCCTTAACTTTACTTTTACTATATATAAATAAAACCATGTTGTGTATCCAGCCTGTTCGCCACATCTTGCTCTCTGATATCAAAGCAATGCACGATACACCGTTTCGAAAATTTTCGTGAAAGGTCCCTGGCACGTGCTCGGGCGCCGTCTGACATCATTTCGACGCGTGGGGTCGGACGCCGCCGATGCGCAGCCGGCCGAGTAAATTTTGCGGGTCGGAGATTGAAAAGTCTCCAGTCTTGGGTTTTTCTCGGCTTCTTGGCTTGAGCCTCCGTGGCGACATTCCAAATTACGAGATCTGAATATTTGGAATTATTTTCGGTTTCAAAACTGACCATGCTGTGACATTGAGTACCAGATAAGAAGGTCTTATTTTTCGCCTTCTTCTTCTTCTTCTTCTTCCTTTTTTTTTATTAATTTTTTTTTTCCCTCGTTAAGAATAAATTCGAAGCTACACGCCAAAGAGAAGGGCTCAAACGGTCCATAGAGGAGGTACAGACAGTTGGCCGTAATCTTTGCAACTAGAAGCCTGGCAAGCCTGGAATTCACCTAGAGATGTGCTTTATTCGAACACATAGGGCTAGGAAGGGTTCGTGATACGGATGCTGCGTCTTCAAGGGTTGAGGCCGCGGTATCCCTCCCTCTTGGTGGTTCCGGGATGCGTCGCTAACAGAAGCTGATACGCTAAGAATGAGGAAATGCCGAGGCGGGTCAGTGGCCTGCCTCGGACGCCTATGGAAGATAGGCCCTTGCACCCAATTGGGCATACTGCAAACTGATACGGAATGCCAGTCGGGATTCGGACTCAGGTTCAGGAAGCTGTCGGCCGAAAGATATAAGTGCATGCCTGTCGATGCTATCTGACCACAGGCTCCCAAATTCGTCATGGCCCCTTCCCGAGTCTAAAAGTCTCCCCTACAATTTAACAGCACTATCGAGCCTCCTAATGGCCACCTTCATATCGCGCGCCCACTGTATTGGGAAGGCAGCGCCGCCCTTTTGGGTCTCGGGGCTGTCGTGTGAGTTCCCCGTGAACCTCGGGTGCGGGGAGATCGTCCGGATTTGTGCCGCATCGGGAAGGAGGTGGATCAGGGGAGGGATCTGTTCTGGACACCTTTTGCCCCCCACATGTCATGGCTTCGTATTATCACTGCATTTGTCCGCTCAGCTCTCGACGTTAGGGCCCGATGCCGCGAATGCCCTCTTCTCGTCTACCATCGCTTGATGTCGGGGGGATGGCTAGTGGCGGAAAGTTGACTTTGTCGGGTACTGTGAGCTATGTAACCATCATCAGCAACGGGAGATTAGTCCGATAGCGCACGGAAGGCCTGGATGGCTGCTCTATTATAGCCCAGAAGCACCACTTCCTGGAGCAGCACTGTCTTTGGCCTGCCGCCGTCACTGATTCTTACCCCAGCGGGATGATAGGCGAAAGCGGGACGAGGCGCGAGCTGACCCGCATCTGTTGCGGGGGTGGGTAAGAAGTTGTCGGACGACGGAGTAATATACTTCTCGTGATTCGTGGTGGGTGGGGAGGCCGTTCTGGCAGCTTCCTTGTCTTCGGCCAGAGTCCTGCAATCTGTCGTGCTCTCCCCGCCCTTCTCCTTTCATGACGTCCTTGACACCTTAGACTCGGGCCTCTGCTCCTTGAGGATTGATCCCCCGCATGACCAATCAAAAACAGAATGATTCCTTTCCCATCACGTCCCTTTGACTCTCGCACCGCGAAACCGCTCCAGTGCCGCCTTTTATCTCTCATCAGCGCTGGCCCCAGGATCTCCTTTGGGAAAGAGCGGCTTGAGGCCTGTTCTCGGCCAAACTCAAGAGTGGCGTGCACTTGGCATGCTCGAAACAGCCCGGGATGCCCTCTCATTCGCCAACCAGACGCCAGGTCTTGGCCCGCGTCGACGAATGTAACGATCCAGCCCGCCCGTTTTGGGAAGAACGGGAGGCCGGGTGTGGTTGTTACTGTGATAGCCCTGACTTTTTGGGTACATTTGGTGCTACCGCAATGGGCCCGTTCTTGGGTATATCTAATGTATGTATATGTACATATCATTAGCCGATACATCGGGCTCCCCCAACCTCTTGTTGGGCGAGGGTCTCGATCGTTTCTGCGTGTCGGATCCGACGACGACCTCGCTATTTTCCGTACGCCTCCAACACCGAGCTGCGATAGCACTACGAGCATCCACTTGCACTTCGCGGATGGCACATCTTCTGTCTGGGGAAGCGTCGGAGGCACTTGCTGTTTGCGGGTTTTAGCAGCTTCTGGGCAGGAGCCATGGATATTGGCTTTCCTCCCCTGGCTAATTAGACGAGGGAACTTTTGTCAGTGGCTGCACAATACATGCTTGCGCACGCCCAATCGGGGCGCGGCGATGTACCCTTCCCCGGACGTGCCTGCCCTTCGCCCTCCCGCACCGTGTACGTTTGGGTGGCTGACGCCAGGAACGCATCTCCTAGCAAACCCAATCGCGGCTTCCTCTCCATCTCAAATCCGACAAGTTGCGCCAGACATCGGGGATGTCCTGGTAGTAAGGCGCTGAGGAGGGTCACACTCTGCCTGGATGTGTTCCCGGCCTTGTAGATAACAATTTTTTGCGTTAGAAAGGCCCGTCGCCTTTCACCTTCCGGTCCAAGGACGAGCATAATATCAATACGACAAGGCGATTGTTCGGGCACGTCCCGCGGCCAAGACTTGAAATGCTCAGGTCGATTCCTCCTTATCCAGAGAATATCGGACGGTCGGATAGTGCCGACAGTGTCCCTCGCTCGTGCCCCCCACCTTACCCACCGCCGTCGTTCCTATCGCGTTCTCTGTCCCTGCTTGCGTTATCTGCCCCAGCACACTACAGAGTTCTTCCTCCTCCACTTCGGTGCTGACAAAGTGCCTCCACATCGCCCAATCCCTTTCCCACTTTCTTTTCTCTCCTTCCTTTGGGCTTTCCAATCGCCTGCAGTGCCTCTCTTGCGTTATATTGCTATCACGCTTGGTTGCAGCGCGCTGTCCACCCCTCGCCCTGTGCCAGCGGGGCCAAGAAGGCCTCTCGAAACCCGTCGTCTCCTTTCCCAGCCGGCTGGCCTCCGAGTCCGTCGCCCAATGGCACGACTGCTGCCCCCTCACGCTTCCCTCTGCTCCTCGTACAAACGCCTGTAACGAGCCACATAATTCGCATGCCCTCGCACGAATCCGCCCCCCACCACCCACGCGAATCGTCCTGGCCAGCTCTTCCCATTTCCCCTCTGTACCTTTTCAGCGCCGAAACAGGGACGTCGGGGCTGCGCCGAGCAATTCCTGCTGTTGCACCCGCCCGCGCCCTTGGCTCATTCGATCGTCCGCCGGTTCAGACGGGTTCTCGCTAGCCATCTCTCGCCTCGTCGATAACCAGTATTATTATTACGGCTTTCGTTCATCCAGTTGTCGTCTTGGTCGTCTTGAGTTTCTCCTCTTATCTCGTCGCTTGCTGCCCCTGACCTTGGCCGCTGTCAGGAGTCCATGCCTTGGCTCTAGATAACATCAAATGGGTTGTCACCGTCCGGTCTAACCCGTCCGCTGGATGCGACCAGGCGGTGGGTGTTCGCGAAAACACGGAGAGTCTTAACCATCGTGAGCGGGGGTATACAGTTCTCGCCTTCCCATTTCTTCCATTCGCCGACGATACCGCGCTTGTTTCGATCTTCGCTTTCTGGCTTCCCGCGCCGGCTGTTCGCTTTCCCGTGTTCCGTCATTGCCGGAACGCCGATTCGCCCCTCCGATTGAAACGTCGAAACATCGCCCGATCAACACTTGCTTCCTCTCACGGGATCCTCACCTCGAATTCGCTAGCGCTGTCACCGACCTTTTCTTGACGCCTGGGGAGAGGCTCGGATCAAGAGTCAACCCCCCGGCGACGACCTTGTCCGCCGGGTAGACATGTACAATCCTCATTCGCCCGACAAGGTTCGTGGCGGTCTTGGTCCCCGGCATGGCGAAGACCCATCCCTTGGCGGCGGCGGCTACGGGCTCGGCATCGCCAATACCCAGCACCACCAGTACTCACAACGGCAGGCGCATGACCCTCACCAGCAGTATATCTCCCCGTCCGATTTTGGCGTCGCGTCGTCCTCGTCGCACGATCCTTCATCGATGTCTGACTACACGGCTGGCATGGGCCAAGGGCAGGCCCAGTTCCAGCCCCAAGGTGACGCCATGGACATCGAAGATGCGAGCGCGTCGGAACCCCGCGTTGGAAACCTGATCGCCCATTTCGAAAACCGCAGCATGAAACCAAATAAACCCTCACACAATGCAGCCGGCTCAGCGTCGACACCGTTTGCGCGCGCCAACAACCCGTTAAGAGTCACGAGCCCCACGACGGAGCAATTTACGTCGTCTTTACGTGTCCGCAGCGGCTCGATCGGCCGGCCAGCGCCTGCACGGTTTGGTAGTATGGGACACCAGGGTCATAGCGGACTGCGCGTCGCGAGCCCCATGGCTGGCCAGTCCGGGGATGCGTATGGAAAGAGGGACGCCGGGGCCCACGCCTCGCACGGAACCGATCCATCGTCCTCCTTCCGCACAATGCATGGCTCGACAGATATGGCGGGGAGGCCGCTAAGGAGGCAGTCTAGCAACATCGGGGGAGGGATGCGACCTGGCCATGTGGGAAACCTAACGGCAAACCTTTATTCGAATGTCGATACTCTGTCGCCTTCTACGAATCAGTTTGACGGGGCGTCGTCCCCGTATGGCTTTGTCAGTAGCGCGAACCGCGCAATGCGACCCATGCATATGATGGGCAACTTCGGAGGCATGGGTGATGGCTCCGCTGGGAGCCCTATCATCGGAACACCGACATCGCCTTTTGGCAACATGGACTTTTCGGCACCGAGAGTTATCAGCCCGGTACAGAGCCCGCCTACCGATCAATTCGGTGAACTCGTCAACTTTGGTACGTCGATGGGCGATAACCCAGCAGTGTCACCATTCAATGCCATGTCATCCAGTGGCCGGGTCACGACGCCGATGCAGCCGTCGTCAGGGGCCGGTACTTACAGGGACACTGGGATTGGTGGAAAGGAGAGCACCTCTTTCGTTGGCTCCTCGACCGACCATTTCCAGAGCCTCGACCCGTTCGGTACTATGAATCCCGCCAACAACCAGCAACAAACGCATCAGTTTGGCGACATGTCCGCCGCCGCCTCCCTGGAGACCTGGGGAGATTTGGGTATCTTCGCCAAGGAGGAACCGTCAACAGACCCCACGCAATTTGACGCCATATCTCCTGCTCCAAGGAGCAATGAGACTATCCAGACGCCTGTCAACTTCGCTGGCCAAGGATATTTTGATTCTCAGTCCACTCAGCTACAACCTCAATTACAGCAACAGAAATCGCAACACCGACCTCGGGCCGCCCCTTCACAGCCTCCGGCACGGCCCGCGAAGAAGCCTTTCTTGAGGCAGCAGCAGGACACAGTTGGCCATGCCTCTACTCCCGGGTTCAACATATGGAAGCCACCAGTACCCTCAACACCGAAACCCGCTATTGGGAATACACAACAACATTCGTCATCAATGCCATCAACATCGAATACCCCCTATCTTCCTCAGTCTCAGTCGAATCCCAGGGTTCAGACTGAAAGTACCCAATCCCCGCAAACATATAATGCCGACGTGCCAGTAACCTCGCCGGGCAGCATCATGCGCTCATCTGTTACGAGCCCAATGCAAGAGACGCCGTCGGTTGCCTCGGACGTACGTCCCCATTCCAATCCCTCGCCCCTCCATCTTCCTAACAAACATGGTCCGCAGGAACCGCCTCCTCTCCCTGTACGACCTCAACAGGGAGCCCGGCCCTCGCGAGAGCAGGTGCCTGCCGAAGCGTGGGAAGCCGTGAAAGGAACGATCCGCCAGTTGTATCTTGAGGAACGGAAGCCGTTGAAGGAAGTTATCCAGGTGATGGCAGAGCGACACGGCTTCCAGGCTACGTATGTCCCTACCCCCTAGCGCGTTTGCATTCGCCGCTAACTAGAAGCTGCAGCCCCAAGATGTACAAGACCAGGTTTTCCCAATGGGGCTTCGTCAAAAACAACACGGAGGACGAGGTCAAGAAACTCCTGTCGATGAAATTCCAGCGAGACGCTAGGGGCAAAGTAACGGAGTTCGTGCGAAACGGCAGGGTCATCAATTTGGGCACGTACTTAAAGAGGAAGGGAGTGACGGAGTACGATCTGGTCGATTTTGAAACTCCAGCCGACTTGCCTGCGTATGTGCGATGTCGTACCCCGACGCCGCCTCCCGTTCCGGGCTATCTGCGTTCACCAGACCTGCTCCGAGCGCAGGAGGCCGTTGTTGGCAACATCCGAAAGGCGTTCCTACAGTGTCGTCAGTCAGAACTCGATACGAAGACGACGGTCGGATGGACAACGATTATGGTCTGGGGCGCCGGATCTAGCGAGCTACTTTACGAGGCGAGCAAGAGAATGGAAGCAGGCGGGGCCGGTCAGGAGGTTGACCTTATCGGAGCCTTCAAGCAGCTGGAGGTCGATCTCGGGAAGCTATCACCGCAGGGAATCACGGAGGTACTACTGGCTATGGTGCGCCGGGATCCAGGGATGACGACGGCGCTCTCGAAATACCTCGCGGCTTACGCGACGACGAACTTTGACCGTGCGCACCCGCTACGGCAAATATTAACTACCCTGTACGAGGTCCAGCAGAAGCACGGGCCAATTACGCTGTCCGACCTCGTATGGGGCTCAATTCCCACGGCGGCGGATGAGCTTGAGTCCATCTATAGCGGGAGGCACCCATACGTTGCGAGAATGTGGATCGACCTAGCGCTGTCCTACAACCATGTCAACAAGGAGCGACTGGAGAATCTCCTCGCAGAGTACCAGGCGCTGAGCCGGAGTGTCGAGTCCAAGGAGGGTGTAGACAGTTCTGACGCGTTTGCGTTGCGCTACGCGCTCATTCAACTCATGCACGCGGCGAACCCCGACTCAGACGCGACGCGGGCCGAGACATCGGCGCTCTGGGATGCGCTCAAGGAATGCGGACGTGCGAATCTCATGAGGAGCCCTGACGGCAACTCGTACTGCATCCATGATGCGGTGAAGGTCGCGCCGTGGGTGAACCGGTGCAGGGAAAGGTACGACTCGGTAGCGATGCTCCTGCGGCGGCACGTCGGGGTCGCGGCGGTGTGGTACTACGAGGAGGACATGCACACGACAGAGCACGTGCAGGTGCCGGACGCGAGAGACGCGTGGGCCGCGGCGCTAGGGCACTCGGCGCTGGGCACCGGCGTTGGGCACCCGGGGCGGTTCTAGACCAGCCGGGCCGTCTAACCGGCATGGCGGTTGGCGCGTCTCGATTCACGTCGGCACATAGGAGCTTCTTTCGGGTACTTTGGGTTGCATTTCGAGGAGTCTGCTTGCTAGCAATATCCGGGTTTGGGCGGATCTATAGCGTCTCCATGGGCATGGCGTACGGCGTTTACATTCTGCGGGCTATACCATTCCCTTTCCCTTTTTTCTTTATTTTTTTGCACATCTGTTTCATGTCACACACACACACACACACATACACCTACTTCCAGACTCCGGACATTTGTCGTCCGCGGGTTCGGAAAACTCCACACACTCTCTGGCATTCGGCCGTCCCGTACCATATGCTGTGCCACCTTTTTCTATGTCGGGGTTGCAACAATACTTTGCGGGATACCACACTTTTTTGTATAATACATGTAGTCATGTTGATGATATACCTGAAGGAAGGGGGGCGGAGGAAGGATATACCTCGGGGGTATAGGAGGATGAACATGCGAGAAGGGGAAGGAGGGATGGAGATATGAGTGATGTGAATGGGCTGGGATAATTTCCATGATATAGACGCGGGAAATACATCCATTAAATAATTCTTGCAACTCTTCTAGTGTATCTCTAAGGAGTTGGGGGCCATTGGGAAGGGAAATGGACCCAGGCCGAGTACGGATAATGGTACGAAGGGTGAGTTCAACAAAAGAAGGAGGAGAGAAAAAGGCATGGTCCAAGATGAAGAACGAACAATGGAGAAATGTCAGGGGTTAAAAAGAAAGGACAAAAGAAATGTAGCATTGCTAGGTTTCGATCCTAGGTCCCCTGGGTTATGAGCCCAGTGCTCTACCCCTGAGCTACAATGCTGACTAGTATGAACGTTGAATTGAGTGATTCAAAATCACACTAATATGGCTTAGACAGCACGTGATTACACAAAAAACTTAACACTTCTAGAGGGCTAATAGGTAAGGCACTACACAACAGGCATAAATTCAAAGTAGTTGCAAGACTATCCTAAAAAAAATGATAAAACGGACAAGTGTGTGGTTACAAAGCCTGAAGGATTTTTTTTTTTTTTTTTCAAGGCTGTGGTGGTAATATGTTTCGTTTCGGTCCTCTGTCTTCGCAGAGGCAACCCCAGGAGACTCAAACAAGGGATGTTCCGAGGCTTAGAACTTGGGCTGCAGAAAGTTGAGATGCGTTGTTCGGGATGCGTCAATTCCAAGCACAGCTCAGGTCTAATGGTCTAGTTGGTCAGGACATTGGATTCTGAAACCAGGATCTTCCAATGGCCCAGGTTCGAATCCTGGTTAGACCTTGTCTTTTTGCCTCCCAACGTGTGGGCATGTGGGTATGCTCATTTGCTCTTTGTTCGGGGCTCTGCGATGTTATGGATGGAGATGCGGGTGTGGGGTGGCTGAAGGGTTGGCCGAGGGCCGAGAAGAGGGCAGGTGTAAGTGGTGCTGAAGCCGGACGAGAGAGCCAGCAGAGGTTGAGAACGGCGCTATAACAAAGAGCCCAACTATTATTAGCTATTAGTTAGTATCGTCCTGGTGCATCAAGCTCCGAACTCGTCAAAACAGCCTCATCGTATCCGAGATGACTTAACCCTCCTACATCCCTCCGCCTTTCCGCTTCGGCGTATCTCCATACGCCCGACAAGTAGTCCAAGGATCAGGGAACAAACATACAGACCCTAGACGTAGTCGACCCCAGACCCCGACCGCTCCGTCGGACCGCCCTCCGGCGTGCTGTTCCTCCCCAGGCGCGGCACGAGCACGATGGCGCAGAGGACCATGACGACGACGAAGCTACCGATGATGAAGTGGACCGTATTCATGCCGTATCTCACTCGCTTTATCCCTGTGTCCTCTTGGCGTGGACCTAGCCTTCCTGTGATGCTGAACGGGCCTCGGGCTGTTCGCCGACCTCGGATTGACGGGGGGGTTAGATTCCACTCTTTGTTTCGTTATGGCGCTGTCCTTGTGAAGGAGAATAGGACGGCTAGGATAAGCTGAGGGAGATGCATCATTCTCGAGCATCGGGTATCACGGTCCTTGTAGTCTTGATAAGAAGAAGCGTAGTTTCTTTGAAGTGGTTAACTTGAACTGCCACACAGGAAGAAGCAGCATAGCAGATGAAAGTGGGTTTGGGTATGACTGCCAATTCTGCTACGTAATGATGCTGTGAACCATGCTACAAGGTAAACCTTGTCATTGACAGCGCAGTCTTTGTTGGCTGTTACACCTGAGATACGGCAAGCTTACAGATATCCAGCCTGTCATTGTTAGGTTTGTCATTGTTCATCCAACTGCAAACGACATGGAGAAACAGATGCCAGCGTCAAGAGGCGTTGACTTACGGTCCCGCC
Source organism: Microascus cirrosus (assembly GCA_030271035.1). Classification (NCBI taxonomy): domain Eukaryota; kingdom Fungi; phylum Ascomycota; class Sordariomycetes; order Microascales; family Microascaceae; genus Microascus; species Microascus cirrosus. The sequence goes on from JAMBUN010000090.1 coordinate 23,968, forward strand.
TCGTAACACCAACAAAGCTCCCCTCAAAACTTCACCCATCTATCTCCTCCGAACTCCAATTAGCTGTGTCCTTTGAAATGATGCTATGCGTGCTTCCTGAACCGATGACTCAATCATATTCTCACGCATGAGGAAATGAAGACCAGGATGAAGAACAGGGCTCTTGTGCTCTCGCCCCGTTTCAAGCATTATAGTGATGTCACAGGGATATCGGCGGACTACGTCTCTAATAAGGGGTTTGGAGAGGGACTCCGATTAAGATGGGAATCGTTCATCGTCAAGTCGATATAAGAAAAGCATCCCACATATCCAGCAGGCTAACATCCCAGCATTGTTCCCACCTTACCTTCCCACCGGAAACGTGACTGGGAGAAGTTCCCACTTGCCAGAGTGGGGGCCGGGAAAATGACTGTGCTACGAAGGATGTCAGTTCCGGACGGCGCGGTCGGGGGATCCGCGCGGCCCGCGAGGAGCGGGGATGTGGGCCGAGTTAGGATGGACTCCAATCTCCGGTGCTAAAAGGTTGCTGAAGTGTAGATGCAAAGCACAGAGAGTGATCTCCTAGATCTGCAGGTGTAATGGCATTCTCAGATGCAGAGATATTATTTATCAAGCAGCACTGCAGCTGAACGTCGTCTGCTGACGTTGTAAAGAGCTCCTTCTGCCCTGGTGACGTTATCGTGAGGCGGAAAACATCGCAGCCCGTGAGCGCTGGCCTATTCTGGAAGGATTAATAAGTGGGAGAAACCAAGGCATCTGGTTGTTGACGGCCGTCACCGCTACATGGTCTGTCTTGCCGTTCTGCTGTTGAGTGCCTTGGAGGGAGCCATTGCTGCCTGGGCAGGCCCAGAGCAACATTTTTGCAGGCAGACCGACTGCTGCAAGCCCACGAAATTACCGATTAGTCACGCGTAAGCACTCTATTCAACTTCCTTCCACATCCCACATCGTGAACCCCATATAACAAATCAGCCTCGCAATACTAATCTAACGAATATCACGGACACATACCGCGGTTCGCGCAGCCAGTTTTTTGTTTCCGGAGTGTTGTAACCCCGGGGGCGATGGCGCCATTTCGGCCTTCGCGCATACTACGCTTTCGCGCTATTAACTAAGCAACTGCATTTCTAATCACCAGCTCCTGCCCCTTCGACCGTACCTGCCGAGCGCCCCCCTCAGGGCTCCCCGTTTCGTAATCAGGCATGATGCGATGAGAGGGGGAAACCCCGTTCATGATGGGCCGCGCCTGGCTATTTAAGGACGTTAGCGCCGCTGTTATTCAGACTTTCTGGAGACCACTTCTGGATGCACATTGCGTATAAACGTATATACTTGCACTTGCGTAAACCCTTGATTGATCGAAACTCCTACTTTGTATATGACCAGCCGCCTCGCCAGGATTGCAAGCCACTTCAAGATGCCTACCAAGACCGACATTCACCTTTACACCACCGGCACCCCTAACGGCTACAAGGTGTCCATCCTTCTCGAAGAGCTAGGTCTGGAGTACAAGGTGTGCCGCCGCTCGCTTGCCTCAATTTTCTAAACTTTATATTAACCCTGTGGAAGGTGACGCCTATCAGCCTGGTCAAGAACACCCAAAAGGTAACCCTCACACAAATGAGACAATCAATGGGAAGGCGTATTAACCCTCAAGAAGGAGCCGTGGTTCCTTGAGATCAACCCCAACGGCCGCATCCCCGCTCTCACCGACACCTTCACCGATGGCAAGCCTATCCGCATCTTCGAGAGCGGCTCCATCCTGCAGTACCTCATCGACCGCTATGACACCGAGCACAAGCTGTCCTACCCGCGCGGGTCGCGCGAGCACTGGGAGGTGAACAACTGGGTGTGTCGGCCCGCTCATTTGTTCCATCCACACGACACGGACTAACAGTCGCAGCTCATGTGGCAGATGGGTGGCCTGGGCCCCATGCAAGGGTAAGTCACTATACTTCCTCTGGGTAAAGACGCGACACTAACCAAAAGTAGACAAGCCAACCACTTTAAGCGTGAGTCTCTTGGGAAGCACTGGGAATAGGCGTGAAAGGGCACCCCTGACAGGAGCAGGCTACGCACCCGAGAAGATCGAGTACGGCATCAACCGCTACACCAACGAGACCCGCCGCCTCTACTCCGTCCTCGAGTCCCAGCTCGAAAAGTCTACCTCGGGCTTCCTCGTTGGCGACCGCCTCACCATCGCCGACATTTCCTGCATCGGCTGGGCCAACTCCCACGGTAGGTTCCCGGACACCCTGACTTCAACTCCCCACCTATCATGGTATGTAGTCCCTGACTGGTGTTAGACTGGGCCGGCGTCTCGTTCGACGAGTTCCCCAAGGTGGCTGCCTGGCTCGAGCGTGTCAAAGCTCGCGAGGCCGTCCAGCGCGGCTTCACCGTCCCAGACTCCAACGCTGCGGACAGGAAGAACCTCTCCGAGGAAGAGCGCGAGAAGCTCGCTGCCAGCACGAGGGCGTGGGTGCAGAGCGGGATGGCGGCGGACGCGAAGAAATAATGTGAGGTTGGGTGGAGTTTGTGTATGTAGCCAGGAGTCTGAATGATAAAGTAGTTTGGAATGACGTTTCCTCCGAGTCATTGGGTGAGGTGGTAAGGAGTTGCACATTGTGTGTGTTGGTGGTGGCGCGACTTTTACACTTCTAAACCGGCCTATCACCGACTGGAACGGGACGGGAAAGCATTCCCGCCTCAATCGGGCTTCGTGCTTAGGGATGAAATGCCCACAGCGATCACCATGATCTAGGTAAAGAGAAACAATAGAGGACTCGGGAAATTTCTTTTATCAGAAGCAACAATCGAAGAACGCCCCTGGTTTTCAAACTAACGAGTCCCGCCCGGCTCGAGTTATTGGGGTTCGTGTAAGTGACGAGCAGTAACTACACCTCAAGCACGCGAGTCGACCCAACAGCTGCAAAATGAGGCGTATGTTATGCACCTACGTGAGAGGACCAAAAGCCTGCCTGCATCCCACCCGCCATTGGAGTCCTCCCGAGTCACACTCCTGCACAAGCTGATCGACAAAGTATGAAGACTAGCGACGAGTCTGCCTCCTTCCCAAGCTTCGTGCCCTCGATTCCGGCACCTGCATTGGCTCCGCCACCTCGTGTCAACACTTGGTGTGGCAGCAACCCAATCGGACCCCTGTCACCTCGCAGCCTGCCTACATTCTTCCCACGGCCGCCTCGCTGCCTGAGCGCGCCTCGACCGCCTCCAAGTCGCGCGCCCAACATCCCAAGGCCTCAGTCGCGCCGGTGCGCATCTCGCCCGGGTGTTTTGGAAGGCCCCTCGGGCTATGTAGCTATGTATAATATCTATAAAGGGGCCGCCTGGATGCCCCGCATCCGTCCGAGGCCCCTCCCTCACAATCAACCGGCTAACTCTAGCTGTGTGATACCTATCGCTCATTTGGAATCATGTCGACGTACCACCTCCCCGGCAAGGGCATTCCCGCCGTCCTGAGACGGGCCGTGGGGCTGCCCCCTGCGGGAGGGTCGGGAAAGGCCAAGGCCATCCGCTCCTTCTACGATGGTGAGTGGAGGCCAGGACCCGTCTTACCTCCGGCCTTACTGACCAGACGTCCAGTCATCAAGTTGGCACAGGTAGCCGTCAAAGTTTACCAGGACATGCTCCGCTCGCAGGAGCCCTCGCCCGAACCCCCGGCCGACTCGCCCACTGAAGTGGGCCGTCTCCGCCAGCGGTCCGACAAAGTGTGGCTCGCCCTCGGGCTCGTCGGCCGCGACCTCGTAACCGACGGGGACCCCGGCACGGTAGTCGCCACCGACGAGGAGCTGAGAAAGTTCATGATGGAGGAGCTCCGGCGGGGCATCCTCGAGCGCCTGGGCCGCATTATCCAGACCCTCCAGCGCTGGCTGAATCTCTTCGCGCTCTTTCTCTCCCGCTTCTTCTTCTTCGAGTTCCCGAATAATCTGCGGCACTTGTGCACCACCATGCCGTGGTCTATCTGGCCCGCCCTTGTGGTATTGTGGGGGGTGTGTTGGATGTTCTATACCCCGGAGGCGGACGGGCGGGGCCAAGGTATGTGTCTTCTCACTGTTTCCAGTCGTGACATCCACAGGCCTGACGCGAAAGAAGACCTCGAAGTACCACAGCAGGGGTTCCGCCCAGGTAGCATGCCGCCGATCACTCTGGGAACGACTCCGACTGCAGCCCCTGGGGAGAGTGATCCGTTCACGGGATGGAACGTCTCAGGGGTCCTCTCGGCGACTGAACAGCTGGGTGTTGACGCAAACTGGCCAATTCTGTCCCAAATCCCCAACTATCCCTCAAACGGACACGCTGTCGGCGGGCAGTGGCCCGGGGCATCCGCCCCGACGGCCATATACAGCCACTCCACGTTTGCTGCTCCTCCGCCTATGAGCCAGGCACCCATGACTCTCCCGACTCGGACGAATGGGGTAGTTGCAGCACCAGGCTTCTTCCATAATACCACGTCATTACTGCAGCGTATACCAACTTCTCAGCCTGTCCACGAGATTAAGAGTCACTTGACCCCAACGGCGATGGGAATGCCACTAACACCGCCACCGGGGCCCGCCGGGCATGGCAACCTGACCACGATGGGGCTCCCCATGGACCTAACATGCCCCGTCTGCGGAGGTGGGCCCTACAAATCCCGTAACGACCTCAAGTAAGCCCCTACCCCACCACCTCTTCCATCCCGGGTTGCTGACCCCAAGGTACTAGGAAACACCGCGACCGGCACGAGCGTCGCCATTCTTGCTATAAATGCAAGCAATTCTTCGGGACCAATGCCGACCTCGTGCGCCATGTCAAGACGAAGCACGGTCCAGGCGGGCAGTTGTTCTGCCCTGACCCGGGATGCAAGCGGCAGCAGAAGCCCTTCAGCCGCAAGGACAACCTTTTCAAACACATGCGGGACGTGCACAAACATCGGGACTACTTGGCGCAGACCCTGCCGTTGCCCTCTGCGATGGCAGAACAAGAGGATGCCGCTTCGGAGGCCGATACTAAAGAAGGCAGAGAGGCGTGCGGGTGCAACGCGCAGCGAGAGAACGAGGTCCTGCGCAGGGAGAACGAGGCTCTGCGCAAGGAGCTTGAGGCCGCTAAGAGAAAGGGAGAAGTCAAGGAGATGGAGTTTTAGGAGAAGGAGAGGGAGTTCAAGGAAGAGAAGAAGCGTCTCTTTGGGCTGTTGGGAGGGGTCCCAGCTGTACCGGCGGGAAGCTCCCAGGTGTCCCCGCCGGGGTTGTCGCCCACGCTCCATTAGGTGAAAATGGAGGGTTGTTTGTGTGTGAATGTGGGATATGTTAACGGCCTAGTGAGATGACACATGAGTTTGAGGCAGCTTTCCTGCTTTGTTGGAGTTTCCTTCGCTTGGATGGAGCTTGTCTGGATAGGGATATGTTAACAACCTCGGGCGGAAGGAGATACAGATTGGGTCAGCTTTCCAATCTTGCCATAGGGGTTCCCTCGCTTGGATGGATCTCGGTTGAGTTTGGTTTGGTATCCATAGATGGCAAATGAATCTCGCAGCTTCATCAGCACAGTTCCATTGACGGGCATAATCGAAACCTCGATCGTTAATCATCACACAGTATGATGGGCCATGAGGAAAGACGTCAAAATTGCAGGGTCCAATTTCAAACGAAGACAGCTGCCTGCCTTTTCAACTTCATGGCGAGGATCTGGCGATGCAGCTTCTGGTGAAAGAGTGTTGTGATGTGCTAGTCCAATCACATGCCTGCCGATGTCACACCTGTGGCGACAAACCTCCTTACGTAAGACATACGCGCACCAGAGCCCCAGACCCGGAGTTCACCCGGAAGGCGAACTTCATTCTTTAGGCGTATATCGAGTCTTCGGAGTCCCCACCTCCCTCAATCACCAATCCATACCAAGACACGTCGCATTCAATCACCATGTCTTGGAGAAACCAGGGAATCACGGGCTCGAATAACATCCCCTTGGGGAAGCGCCGTTTCGGCGGTGAAGATAGCACCCCCCAACCCGATGGCGACAGGGACCTGAAGCGCGGTCGCAGCCCCGAGCCGAGTGAGTATTTTCAAACCCTTGCGCGCGAGCATCCCAGTCAGAGCGCCATGTTTTCTGACGCGTCTACTCCCCTAGGGGCCGAAGTCGACGGGCCGAAGCGACGCAAGAAGCGCAACCGATGGGGCGACGCCTCCGAGAACAAGGCCGCTGGCCTCATGGGCCTGCCTACCGCTATCGTCGCGAACATGACTAGCGAGCAGCTCGAAGCCTACACCCTCCACCTGCGCATCGAGGAGATCAGCCAGAAGCTCCGTATCGACGATGTTGTTCCCGCCGACGGCGATAGGTACGAGTCCTGCCCTACATTTTCCATTTAATGTCGGACATCTAACATTTGATTTGGCAGGTCCCCCTCGCCCGCTCCCCAGTACGACAACCAAGGCCGCCGTATCAACACCCGCGAGTACCGTTACCGAAAACGCCTTGAGGACGAGCGCCACAAGCTCATCGAAAAGGCTATGAAGACCATCCCTAACTATCACCCGCCACAGGACTACCGCAGGCCCACTAAGACCCAGGAGAAGGTCTACGTGCCTGTCAACGACTACCCAGAGATTAACTTTAGTATGATTGCTAACCCTCTAACCCTCGTAACCAACCCCCATCTCCTCCACCGTACTACGCCGGCCTGGATCCTTCCACATGTCCCGCTGCCGGCTGTGCGACGCATCCCGGTCTCATGAACAGGCTTGCTCTATCGTTGATTTAGAAACTAACACTTAGCTTTCCCTGCAAAGTTGGCTTACTCATCGGCCCCCGTGGCAACACTCTAAAGAAGATGGAGCAGGACTCGGGCGCCAAGATCGCAATCCGCGGTAAGGGCTCGGTGAAGGAGGGCAAGGGCAGGTCGGACGCTGCCCACTCCAGCAACCAGGAGGAGGACCTGCACTGTTTGATCATGGCTGAGACGGAGGAGAAGATCAACAAGGCCAAGAAGCTGATCCACAACGTCATTGAGACCGTGAGGCTTGGACCCCATCTTTTGGTGTGTAATTTCTTACTAACTCCCATAGGCTGCCTCCATTCCTGAAGGCCAGAACGAGCTCAAGAGGAATCAGCTCAGAGAACTAGCGGCCCTGAACGGTACGCTGCGTGATGACGAGAACCAGGCCTGCCAGAATTGTGGCCGCATCGGACATCGCAAGTACGACTGTCCTGACAAGCCCAACTACACTGCTAGCATCATTTGCCGCGTCTGTGGCAATGCTGGCCATATGGCTCGGGATTGTCCCGACAGGCAGAGGGGTGCCAGCTGGCGCAACGATGGCCCGAGGAGGCCTGGTGTCGGCGATGCTGTCGACCGCGAGTACGAGGTATGTTTATAATCTCACTCTGCCCTGTTCTAGACACAACGCTAACATCAACAGCAACTCATGCAAGAACTCGGTGGCGGACCCGCCCGCATCGAAGCCGGTCCTGGGGACGCACCCGATGGCCAATCCGACGGCGCGAAGCCCTGGCAGCGCGGTCCTCCTTCTGGCGCCGCCCCGGGTGGACCTGCCCCTTGGCGAGCAAGGCGCGAGAACGGTGACTCCGGCGAAGGCGGCGGTGCCGCCCCTTGGGCCCGCGACCGCGACCGCGACCGCGATCGTGGCCGAAGGGACGATTACGGAGGCGACCGCTATGGACGCGACAACTATGGTTCTGCACCTGGTGGTGCACCCGGCGCGGCCCCCTGGCACCAGCCTCCTGGGACACAGTCGTATGGATATCCAGGCTACGGCTACGGTGCTCCTCCCGGCATGAGCGGCGCGCCGGGAAGTCTTCCGCCCCCTCCTGGAGGTGCACCTCCTCCCCCACCTGGTGGTGCCCCTCCCGGTCTGCCAACTGGTATCAACGCCTTGATCCAACAGTATTCGGGCGGCGCCCCCCCTCCGCCTGGCAGCGCGCCGCCGCCTCCTCCAGGAGATGCCCCGCCTCCTCCTCCGCCGCCTGCTGAGCAGCCGCCTCCGCCTCCGGCTTAGGCTACTAACGACTAACTCTCGTTTTCCCTGTTGTTTCCCTCCGCCTTGGTCCTGGATGTGTTTATAATTTGGCTCTTGTTTCTTGGTCCTTTTGTTTGGGACTAGAGACTGAATTTGCCTTTCTTGTGTCTTACTGACTTTGGGAGAGATGGAATTGAAAGAGCAGGGGGGTGAACTAACAGGTGTAACAATAGCATTCCTTAGTTACTTTGCCCTTAATGCAAAATGGAGTTTAACTCTAGGGGATCTGAAATGACATCTACATGTAACCCATGATCTTGCGTAAGGGAGCAGTTCACATTATAGACCAGGGCTGTATCATCAAAATCATCGCAAGAATGCTCACAGCCTAGTTCCAGATTCCTTCCAAAGAAAGGTTAAAACAGGAAGGAAAGTCAAGCACAAGACCTGTCCCACAGCCATCACAAAAATGTCAAGTGTCGTGACATGTGAAAGCGCAAAGCAAGCGAATTAATCCCATCTAATGATACTCTCTATCCCCAACACCCTCTACACCCAAAACCACCCATTTTCTGTTGTTACAAAATCTAGACACGTCTTTAAACCCCTTCCTTGGCCCCTCCTATAACTTCGTCCTTAAGCAGACTCCACTGTTGACATACCTAGCCGAAGGGTTCCCAGCATAGACTCGGATATAGAACCGGTAATACAGACGAAGGGAACAGCGGGGGGATTACAAGTCCATGTCCCCGTCTGCCATGGCAAGCCTTTCCCTCGCGCTCTTGGCCTTCTTCGGCTTCCGCTTCTTGCTCTTGGCATCCGAGTCCGCGGGCGTCGCCGATCCTGATGCGGCATTCTTATCGTCGAAGTTGCCCTCGCCTATTCTTCGTTAGTTCTCCGCTCTTTACATGCTCGGCGATCTTCCTACTCCGAGGAGCAACAGGACTGGAAAGAACGTACCCTCGTGATACATCTCATCGAGACTCACCCCCTCCGCCGCACCACCCCTCTTCCTCTTCCCCTTCCCCTTCTTCTGCACCTTCTCATATTCGCCCGCCTCCAACAGCTCCTTCTCCCTCCTCTCAATCATCTCTGCCTGCTCATCATCCGCAAGCCACATGGCAATGTCCCTGTTCCTGTTCTCCGGCATTCGCCTGCCCGAGAAGTCCACACTCGCGCCACCTCCTTGGATAACCACCCGCTGCACCTCCTCCTTCTGCAACGCCCGCTTGCGGATCCGTTCCTCGATCGTACCCCGCGTGATGAGTCGGTACACCGTCACCTGCTTTGTCTGTCCCAGCCGGTGCGCCCGGTCCATCGCCTGCGAGTCTATCGTCGGGTTCCAGTCCGAGTCGTAGAAGATTACGGTATCAGCCGTCGTCAGGTTGATTCCGAGACCACCTGCACGCGTGGACAGCAGGAAGATGAAGATCTCCGGCCGTGTCTGGAAGTCATGTACCGTGTCACGGCGGTCCTCGAGCTTCGTGGACCCGTCGAGCCGGCAGTATTTGAAGTTGCGGTACGTCAGGTACTCCTCCATGAGATCGATCATGCGCGTCATCTGGAAGTAGAGCAGCACGCGATGACCCTCGTTCTTCAGCTTGAATAACAGTTCGTCCAGCTTCGCCAGCTTGCCACTGTCCGTAACGAACCGTCGCATTGACGGGACGGCGATGTGATTAAAGCGCTTCTTCTCATTGTCTGGAGCCGGAAGCATCTCGCGGGGTGGGGTGAAAGCGGGCGAGATATCTTGCGTGACAAGGGCTTTCTGCTCGACCGAATTCGGCCCGTAAAGGGTTCGCCTGATGCTAATGTTGAAGAACGAGTTCTCACGCTCGGCACGAGTCCCTTGGTCGTAGCAGACAATATCAACCGGTGGTGCAGATGCCGCTGGCCGCGCTGCCGGCTCAAGTCTGCCGAGGCCCTCGTCGTTAAAAGTAGTTCGGGCCACATTCATGAGCTTGCTCAGGATGCCTTCGCCAGTAACCTCCGCCAGAGGGCGCCTGTTATTCCGCTCCTTTATCATGAATAGCGCATGCCCTGGCGTGTAGTTTTCGTCCTCGGGCTCGCTGTAAGCAACGGACAGCCGGCCAAGCCTGTCTTTCCTCTCGACGCATTGGGCTGCTCTGGTGACTAGGTTCGAGTGGGTCGCCTTATATACGTCGCCTGGCGAGGCATCCGCGAAGCGGAGCCACGAGAAAGTATCGGAACCAGACATGCTCTCGCGAATGTTGTCAGGGGTGAAGATGTTCATCATGTGGCCAAGCGCCTTGTTCCGCCAGCCGGCCTTCTCGTTGTCCTTACCCGGCAAGTCAAGGCGACCGCCTCCGCGCCAGAGGAGATGGGGCAGGTGATACTCAACCAGACTGCGGGTTGAATACTTGACGTTGACTTCATTGCCCTCTCGAATAAATGACGACGCTTCGCCAAAGTGGCTGAAGGACAACGGCGACGTCGTGTCTGCTCTCTCGAATAGGTCGGGATGGTTGCACACCTTCCTAAACTGCATCACGAGATTCATCAGCGTGCCCGAATCATTGTCGTCGCCCCTGGTGGCCTTCTCGATCAGGTCTAGGATGCTGATCTGGTTGCGCAGGTTGCGATAGTAAGCCCGCTGGCGGTAGGTAAGGTTACAGAACACGTCCAGCTCAATCTTGTCACCGAGTTCCTTCTGCACATGCTTCTTCACACGCCGCAACATGAATGGCTTCAGGATCATATGCAGACGCTTGAGCTGGTCCTCATTCAGCTTTGTGTTGCTCTGCGCGTGCGATTCGATGTCCTTGGAAAACCACTCGCTGAACTCATCGTGGGAATCAAACAACGACGGCATGATGAAGTGCAGCAGCGCCCATAGCTCCTGCATGTTGTTCTGGATGGGCGTACCTGTGAGGAGTAGGCGGTTGCGGCAGTGGAATCCCAGTAGCGACTTCCACCGAGAGCTCTGCGAGCTCTTGATGGCCTGGGCCTCGTCAAGAATCATGTACTGCCACCTCATCTTCTGGAAGTACGAGACGTCCGACACGACCATCTGATACGAAGTGACACAGACGTGGAAAGGCGAATCTTTCTTGTAGGTCGTGTGCTTGCGATCCCAGAACTTCCGGAGAATCTTCCGGTCCGCCCCGCTGCCCCAATAAGGGATAATCTTGAGGTCTGGGACGAACTTCCGAATCTCTTGCTCCCAGTTGTGAAGAGTGGACGCCGGCGCGACGACAAGGAACGGGCCCCAGATATCGTACTTCTCCGCGAGGTAGGCCATGACGGAGATAGACTGTACAGTTTTGCCCAGACCCATTTCGTCGGCGAGAATACCGTTGATGCCCTGCTCGTACAAGTTGACAAGCCAGTTGAGACCCTTAAGTTGGTATTCCTTTAGCTGCGCGTTAAGCATCTTGGGCTGCTCGATCTCGACCTCGCCGAGACCCGTGGGGTTTTGGAAGTTCATTTCGCCGTCCTCGTCAAGATCAGCCTCCTGGTTGAACTCGCGAGCTTTCTTCTGCGCCTCTGCGATGGCGTTCTGAGCGTTCGCCATGGCGGCAGCCTGGAGTTGGGTCTCATCCTCGTTATCAAAATCAAGGTTGTCAAAGTCCGTGACCTTGCTGCCGATGGGACCCTCGTTGTCTTCAACGGCAAGGGCGTGCTTGATGGCGTTGTCTTTGTCCTCGGCCGTCGCAGCGAGTTCGGGGTTGTCAGTGCTGCGCTCGACCTCATCCGTCTTGATCTTCTTGCCGATGAAGTGAGAGTAGAGCTCTGTCTGAGAGATAAGGAAGTTCAGCTTCCTCTTCTGGCGCGCGGCTTCGCGCTCAGCTTCCTCCTTACGCTGGTTCTCGAGCTCCTGCTTCTCAGCCGCCTTCCGGAGGTCCCGCTCTTCACGCTCGTTGCGCTTCCAGAAGCCCATCATGTCACGCATCACCCGTTTGGCCCGGGCCTGCTGATCTTTGGTGCCCTTGTTCGTCCGCAGCTGCCACCTCTTGGCCTCCTTCGAAGCAAGGATGGCTGTCTTCTTGAGGTTGGATGCCTTGGTTGCGTACGAGTCCGCGGCAAGCTTGTTCGTCTTGCTGACATCCTTGCGCGCGAGATCTCGCCAGATCTGATCGTATATTTGGTTGTAGCCCTTGGACTGGAACTTGGCCTCAGGAGAGACCTCGGCCTTCTCCTTGTCCTTACCGGACTTGGGCTCCTTGTTTTCCTTGTCCCTCTCGGCCTCGGCTGCTGCCTGTTCCCTCTTCTTCTTGGACTTGATGCGGATTCTGCCCTCCTCTTTTGGTGGCGGTAATTCTTCACCGGCATCGATCGCAGCCTGGGCGGCCTCAGCCGACGCCTTCTCGGCCAGCTTCTGCTCCTTCGACTTCTTTGGTCGCGAGCCGCCACGGCCTTTGCCCTTCTTCCCGGGTTCCATATCCGACGCCTGGAAAGTGGTCATGGTACCGCCCTCGGGGTTTTGATCGACGAAGCCCCGCACGGGGCCCTTGAAACCATTCTGCAGGACCAGCTTGGTCTGCTCGGCCTTCTTACCGGCCCGAGCGGCTTCCCGCAGGTGTTTCTGACGTTCGGCTTCGTCCCCAGCAGCGCGAGCCTTGGCCAAAGCCGCCTCCTTCGCCTCAATCGTGGCGGCCATGGACTTCTCTCGACGCCGCTTGCGCTGCATGTCCTTCTTGCGTTCCTTCTCCGCAAAGACCTCGCGCTCGCGCACCTCATTAAGGGCGTCCTCGTAGTAGAGCTCGTCGTAGCGTCTCTTCCCAAGCTCGGTGTGTAGAGCGACGTGACCAAGGGCGGCATCGACGATATTGCTTCGCCGGGCCTTGTTGCGCGAGCTATCGCTATCGGCTGACGTCCGGATGCGTTTGGCAGCCCCAAGCCTGTAAGCCTCGGCCTCTTCGGTGAAGAGATCCCCGTCCTCTTCCTCCTCAGCGGCCTCGGCGTCCAAGAGCTCCATCTCGGCTAGGATCCTCTTCTCCTTGGCGGCTGAGATAGCGTGGTTCTTAGGCTGGCCGTTCGACTGGCGCTTAGCGGGTATACGAGGGGTGCTGGCCTCCTTGCTACTCGAGGAGCGGCGTGAGCTGCCTTTTGACGCTCCCTCAGCATCCTTCATATCAGACACACGGCCCTTGGACTTCCGTGTGACCTTTTCCTTCTTTTCTTTGGCCTTGGGCGCTGCCCTCTTCTTGGAGAGCTTTTCGGACTCGGCCTCGGTGTCGGGTTCCACCTTCATGATGGTGCTATCGTGGTCGGTATCGTTCTCCTCCTTTTGTACACTACCGTTTGGGTCGTCCTCACGCTCGAAATCGGGCGCACTGGGGTTGCCCGCGGGAGACTCGTCGGCATGTCGTCGTGAGGTGTCAAGCTCGCGACGGGGCGAGGGCTGACGCGAAGGTTCCTTCGATTCGGGCATCGCCGGAGAGGCTGGCCTCGGTCTCGGTGCGGGCTCGGCATTTGTCAATATGTTCGAGAAAGACATCAGTTCAGCAGCACGGCTCGGAGTTGACTAGAGACGACGAAAACAGTCAGTGACACGGATCTTTCATCAAGCCCTAAAGGGAACCTTTAGCATAAAATAAAAGTCACATTTATACGTACCGAGACAGGCCTCGAGCCCGGCGGCGGTGACTGCGGACGTAATATTGAAGACAGCCCGCCAGTGGCGGGAGTGCTGGTCCCGTTTGAAAGCGGCCTCGAGATGGGCGATGTTGGGCGCGGCCTCGGCGACTCAGAGATGGGCGGCCGCCCGCCCGGGCTTCCCGAGGCGCCCATGACGTGAGACTGCGAGCGCGGGCTCTGTGCCTGGAACGACGCAGCCCGTGGCGATGAATAGCTGCCGTTGTACGAATGGTGCGGCTCTGTTGATGCGTATCCCGATGGCTCACGAGCCTGCAAGTGGCGAGGGTTGCAAATTAGCTTCGGCTCATCTCATCACGCCAATGGAAAAATTGCGTTGGGGGAAGGGATGGTGATGGAGGGAAAATTTTGGGGCTAGGTTCAGGAGCAAGTGGACTGGAATGAGCGACCAGGAAAGGCACTTTGTTGCGTTTCACTCATTAAACCGCCGAATGGGCACAGAGTGATGATCAATTTTGGCAACCAGCTGACTCCAGCGCCAATCCCTGGACGGGCCCTGCCAGAGAAAGCCTATTACAGGCTCTAGCCAAACGAGGCGACTCAGGCGTCTTAGAATAGCAGGGAAAAAAGGGAAAAAACAAACAGGGCCTCAACAATCGCGAGGGGGAAAATCGCCAGCACCTGGCCCGAAAACAGGGGGATACACGACAGAGGCACAAGGAATTGTAAAGACTCACCTTGGGCGTCGACGCGCGGTGCCAAGTCCCTGCCTCGGCCACCCGCCGCTCGCTCGTCGTGGTATCAGTAGTCGGGTCGTAGAAGCTGCCGCCGCTCGCCTTCTCGCGCGCCTGATGCATGTCCTGAGACTGCGAGTAGTACGCGGGCGATCCGCGTATCGGCGACGGGGAGGCCGCGTGGTGGTGGTTGCTCCCGTGTGTATGCTGGCTGGACGGTGGAAGAGGCTGGCCGCTGGCGACGGAGGGCGACATGAACGAGCTCAGGGCGGGTCGCGGCGGCGAATGGTGATGGTTAATTGACGTGTTAGATGGGGGAGAGAAGCTCGTCGGGTGTTGGAACTCGGACTGGGTGGGCGACCGGAGGCTGAAGCCCGAGTGTCGAGGTGGCCCTTGCGGCGGGACGCCACTTGGGGGCGCGACCACAGAGTTGGCCGGGTTCAGTATATCGCGCGGGTGCCGCCTCTCTCGGTCGTTGTCGTCGCCAGGATGCTGGAGCACTGTGGATCGAAAGTTCGACTCCATTGCGGCGCTGGGGATGTCGCGCTCGGTTTCGAATCAAGGTTCTGCAAGTGTGAACAGGGAGATATTATGGAGAACTCCGACGACAGCACGACAAGGAGCCGCCGGGGTTCGGATGGTAGACGAAGCCGAAGCTACTGTGCCCGCGATCCCATGTGCACCGGGTGGTGTGTGCGGGAGTTGGGACGCGTTCGGATGACGAAAGTGAAGCTGGCAATTAATCCGACGAAAGCCAACGGGGGCGACGAAAGGTAGATTAAAGGGCCAGCGGTAGGGTCTGCTTTGCCAGGGCGCAGTTCACGTAGCAAGCCAGATCGCGACCGTAAAACGACCGCCCGAACGCGCAGAAGATGCCGGTTACGGGTGCGTGTCACCTGGTTAGAGCGTCCCGATCAAGCGCTTACGACGCCGAACAAAAGTCGAAGACGATACGTGACGGTGCAAATACGGCGACCGACCAAGTCTAAAGGGGGCCGTGAAAGTGGAAAGTGGTAATACGGGTAATACAACAGTAATGGCGGCAAGGGGCAAAAAAGGGAACGCGACAAGTGTTGGGGGTTGATGGGAAAAGTCGTGACGATGTCGGAGATCGTGGTGAAAACCGAGAGGCGAAGATGACGATGGGGGAAGATGGGGGGGAAAGGGTTTGGGGGGAAACGAGGTCAATGGGGAGAGGGATGATGGCTTGATGGAGCCATAACAAAGTGTCCAAGAGTTGCACCCTCGAGTGGTTTTTTCCCTGAGGGGGGTGCGTCGGCGTTGGGTCATCCCCAGCCCGTCGTAGCCTGTAATCCACCATGCACAATCCGGAATGCCGCGAAGGTGAAAGTATCTGGGACGAAAGGCGCGCCGCCCACCCCAGCCAGGCGATCTCAGCCGGCCCTGCCGCTCCTCTTACCCCCTTTGCTCCTGCACCGGGCAGTCACCTCTGTAATAGGCGAAGTCTGGGGTCTCCCGAGGTACACAGGACCTTGCCACTGTTACCGACCCCAATTATATCCGCCAATGGTATCCAGGGCCGCCCGGCCGTTAGCGCTGGTTTGGCCTGGAGCCACGCTGCGGCAGCATCGGGCGCCCGGTCCCAGGTACATGGCTAGTGAAACCTTGCTAGTCTCCGCGATGGCTTCAAATCCTTTGATCGCCCGAATCGGAAGCCGAACGAATATGTGCGGAGATCTCTTGGTTCTAGATCGAGGGGGAAATCGCATCCTTATGCAGCATTTTACAAATCCATTCCCTTTTTCTGTATGTTTGACGAATTTTCTCGCAATGCGGGATTCAAAGATGGGAAGGGTAGCTCGTCCGTCGGGGAGATCTTCCCGCGTCTCCCCCATTCTGCCTTCCCTTGGCCCCATGCTTATCCGTGTTCATCACCGGATCGCCAACGCTGATTTCGAGTGGATGAGAAAAGACTTCCCACCTCCAGGAGGGTAATAAAACCTAGTTTGCAGCCTTGCGTGACCTCTTTTCCGCCCTGAGTAATCCCCTGCAGCTATCATGTTTGTCCCATTTCCGTTTCTTCTCGCAAATCGAATGCATAAAGGTGTCAAGGTGCCCAATTCACTGCCATTTCCGGATTATTCCACAGACCTCCCGTTCGGTAAACCCCAAGGCCAATGGCAGGACTTCATTCGGAACTCACGATAATGTGGGACTAGTCACGTGATTATATACCCAGGGCCACTGCTGACACAGTGTGATAACGTCATTATTCCAGTAATACCAACGGTCCTTGGAGCTGTCGGAAGTGGCTTGCTGGTGGCCCCAGTCATGGACAAGTGTTCACGTCCACCAGAGATCATCAACAGCCCCCAAGCCCAGCCGGTTCTCAGCAATGGATGGATCAAAGCCCTAGAGTGGAGCACGCATGTATCCCATAATTCGTATCGCATTCAACGCAAGCGTCCTCGTATCCTCAGCTCAGCACTTGCGAGACATTCATAGTTCAAGTATTTTCACGATTTCTGGCCAGAATAAACCAATTCAGTCGAGACGCAAAACAAAAGGCATTCTGGTCTTTCAACGACTTAGTCTATCCTTTCTCGGAGACCTTCCCAAAAGAAAGAAAAACCGCGGGCTCCCCGGAGCAAGTTGCCTAATGCCACCGTCCCCAGATGCCCTAACTCCCTCCCCAAGAAGCGGAAGCAATCTCGAGGCTCCTTTTTTTTCCTGTCCCGGTCATTTTGTCGTAACATGTCACTAACATTCCGAACCATCCTTTGTCCCGTTCGCTCTGATCTATGTAGTCATGCGGTATCATCCCCCCTTTGGGCTCTCGGAGTCGTGACCTAGTGAAGCCCTCCTCTATATATGATGTCCAAACAGCCTGAACGACTGTGCCGCCATTCTTTTATCCCATGCTGATGCTTCCTTAACCCCCTTCCCTCCGTCTCTATGATGGGGATATGGATGCGGTGGGCAAGTGTTTTGTCTTTCCACCTTCTTTGGTGGGTGATTAGACGGCACCGGCCGAAATCATCTTCTTGCGGAGGTGGTTCTTGTACTGTCCGATGCTGCCGTCCCACTTCTCGATGGTCTTGTTGTCGCACACGAGAATTTCCTTCGCAATCTTGTCAAGGAGACTGTCGAGATAGTTAGCTATCCGTATCAACGCTTAGGGTGGGGTGTGGGCATACCGGAAGTCGTGACTGACGACAACGACACCACCACTGAAGGCGTTGATCGCCTCCGCCAAACTGTCGATGGTGGGGATATCCAGACCGTTGGTAGGCTCGTCCAGCAGAAGCATGTTGGGGCCATCAATGGCAAGGAGCGCAAAGACGATACGGCTCTTCTGGCCCTCAGACAGGGTGCCCATGAGCGCGGTCTGCGAGTCACCCGTCAGACCGTAGCGTCCGAGCTGCCCACGCCAGTACTGGTAGTCCTGGGAGATAGACGGATACTTGTCCCTGACGAAGTCGAGCGCCGACTTGGTGAGGTCCAGCTGCTCGGCACTGTGCTGCGAGTACAAGCCGAGCTTCAAGTGCGTGTGCCTGGTGACGGCACCCTCACGAGGCGACAGCTTGCCTGTCATGAGCCGCAGCAGCGTCGACTTGCCAACACCATTGGGGCCCACAAGCGCCGTTCGCGAATCCATGTCGAAGCCTAGATCAAGGTTCTTGTAGAGGTCGTCCTCTTCCTTACCCGAGTACGCGAAGCTGACGTTGTCGAAAGACAGCACAGGGGGCGGGAGCTTCTCGACGTCGGCGAAGCGGAAACTGAAAACCTTGTCGGGGATGACAGGCTGGATGAAGCCGTCGGCCTCCATCTTGTCCAGGATCTTCTGGCGCGACTTAGCTTGCCTCACCAGGTTGGCGTAGGTACCGGCGCTGGCGATGAACTTCTTGATGTGGACGATTTCCTCCTGCTGCTTGTGGTACGCCTTCATCTGGTTGGTCTCCTGCTCAGACCTCGTCTTGTGATAACTGTCATAGTTACCACCGTAGTACATCAACTGCTGCTGTCTCATGTCGATCATGTTCGTACAGACACCGTTGATGAAATCTTGCGAGTGAGAGACGAGGACGAGCGTCCGCTCCCATTTCTTTAGGTACTCTTCCAACCACACACAGGCTTCAAGGTCAAGATGGGCCGTGGGATCGTCGAGAAGCAGGAGGGTAGGCTTGACGAACAGAGCCTTGCCGAGGGCAACTCGCATCCTCCAGCCACCAGACATGTCCTTGGTCTTCTTGTGGATAGTCTTCTTGTTGAAGCCGAGACCAGTCAAGATGAGAGAGGCACGGGTGGCGAAGGTAGAGGGGTCCATTTTGTCCATGTGCTAAAGGAAGGTTAGCTTTTGGTCAAATTTTGATTGCCGCCGCCTTAGGTAGGAGAAAGCTCAAGCACTTCTGACGGCACAGAGTCATGCGGAAGGGGGTTAACGTACGTCGTAAAGGTCCATTAGGACGGGACTCTCAGGACCCTCTTCTTCCAGGAGCTTCTCAGCCATTTCTTCTAGACGCTTGAGCTCATTTTGTGCCTCGGTAACAACCCAGTCAAGGGCACCAAGGTCGGAGGGGGGAGCACCCTCGTTCAGTAGGTAGATGTCGACGTGCTCGGGGATGGGGTACTCCCGCTCAGCGATGGCCTTGAGGAGAGTACTCTTTCCGCATCCGTTCTCACCGAGAAGACCATAGCGACGACCGTAGTTCAACTCGAGGGTGGTATCATTGATCAGCACCCGACCGTGGAACACCAGGCTGGCACTGCTAATTTTGACATCTCGGCTCTGTTGTGTGGACGCCAGCACACCGGTCGTTACTCGGTCGGAAATGCCGTGCTTGTCCATCTGAGATGCAAGGCGCTTAGCCTCATCCAACTTCTTGCCTGAGGTGGCGGGCTCATCGTCAGCGACAGGGTTGCCGTTGGCGTCAACTTGGGGCTCGTCGCCGTTCTTATCGCCCTTGCCGGACTTGGCCTTCTTCTCGGCCCTCTTGGCCATGCGCTTCTCCTTGGACGCGGAGGGGGCCATTGTGACTACTTCGAAAGGATGTGGTGACCGAAAACAGTTGGGTATCAAGTCGTTCGAGATGCTGAAATTGGGCGTGTTTCTGTGTCGTCACTGATAAGGTGGGGCAACGAGGAGGGGTAAAAAGAGATCTCGCTTGGAATGGGAGACTTCAGCAGGCCTCTCGACAGAAAGAGAGGATTAGGCTGAAGACCTAGGAAATGGGAATACAGAAAACAAGCAGGATGATAAGGAAAATGTCCAGGCCTGATGCCGAAGATGGGTGTTGAAGGAAGAATTCCAGTACCCAAAGAAACTTGGTTCCCTGGCCACCAAGAACGTAGATTAAGGCGAGGGGCGCTCAGCGTGGTGGGGTTTGTTGCCTTTGATCAAAAATTTTATGGAAGCTTAGTCGGCCTCGAAGTGGGTTATCGGACCAATGAAAGAACGCCCCAGGCCACCCTGACAGTCTGAATGTCTCTCAGGGTCCTTTATAATACTGTATGGACTTTGGCCAACCCCCGAAGATGAAACGAAGGTCAGCAAGGCGGAGTGTGGGATGAGAGGCTGCAAATACGCGGATGATGACTCATGACGTCCTCAGCCGATCGATCTCTTTTAGGGCCGTCTCAGGTCATGTGAAAATTGGCGATGCTGCGCCGACCGCCCAGTTTCAATATTCAATCTCGGCCGGATATGGGAAGGAGGTGTGACGATATACGTTATACGGATACCTTTTCAGCCTTCAGAAGGCCATCATGTGGGGACCTCCTAACCTTCTCAGCTACAGGAGCCGGGTGACTGAAACATCGATACCAGCGGATGATGAAATGGATAATAGTGGTGGGTGGCGCATACTATGGTTCGAATTCAGTAAGCCAGAGGAGAAATCTATGGTCATCTCTGCCATATGTCGCGAGTATACAGGGCCGTTGGGGGACTCTCTGTAAGACACGATGCCATTGCGCCCTGGTGTAAGGGGGAACATCACGTGATCATGCGCATGTATCCACCTGCGATTGCTTGGCAGCGGTGGACTCTTGCCTGAGTACCTCCGACCTTCACCCCTGCCGAGAGCTCCAAGCTGCTGCATTGGATGGGGCGTGCGATATCCTGACCCCAAGATGCTGTCGGGAATACTCATCTTCAACCAGAAAGGTGAAAACCTCATCTTCCGGGCCTTCCGCAACGACTGCCGCCCGCGGCTCGCCGATGTCTTCCGTATCCAGGTCATCTCCAACGCCCAGGTGCGCTCGCCCATCCTGACCTTGGGCAGCACGACCTTCAGCCATGTCAAGCACGAGAACATCTACCTGGTGGCCGTTACCAAAAGCAACGCTAATGCTGCTCTGGTCTTCGAGTTCCTGTACCGGCTGATCCAGCTGGGGCGGAGCTACTTTGGCAAGTTCGACGAGGAAGCGGTCAAGAATAACTTTGTGCTCGTTTATGAACTCCTCGATGGTATGTCCCCAGCTGCGTTGCGCTCCTACTCTTGGTCGTGTTGTTACCGAGAAGGCTAACGTCTGTTGCGATGCAGAGATCCTGGACTTTGGCTATCCCCAGAATACCGAGACGGATACACTAAAGATGTACATCACAACCGAGGGTGTCAAATCCGAAAAGGCGGCGGAGGACTCCGCGAAGATCACAATGCAGGCCACCGGTGCGCTCTCGTGGAGGAAAGCGGACGTAAAGTACCGCAAGAATGAGGCATTCGTCGACGTGATTGAGGACGTCAACCTCCTCATGTCCGCCACGGGCGCCATCCTCCGCGCCGACGTAACGGGCCAGATCGTGATGCGCGCTTACCTGTCCGGGACGCCTGAGTGCAAGTTCGGCCTGAACGACCGCCTACTCCTCGATAACGACGGCCTCTCCACGCTCCCTAGTGGGAATAGAATGGGCTCCAAAGCGACCAAAGCGGCGGCCGGTAGCGTCACACTGGAGGACTGCCAGTTCCACCAGTGTGTCAAGCTCGGAAAGTTCGACACGGACAGGATCATCAGCTTCGTACCGCCGGACGGCGAGTTCGAGCTGATGCGGTACCGCGCGACGGAAAACGTCAACCTGCCTTTCAAGGTGCATGCTATAGTTAACGAGGTTGGGAAGACGAAGGTTGAGTATAGCATCGCCGTCAAGGCGAACTTCGGATCGAAGCTCTTTGCAACGAATGTTGTTGTCCGGGTCCCAACCCCGCTAAACACCGCTAAGATCGTCGAAAGATGTACGCAAGGCAGAGCCAAGTACGAGCCCTCTGAGAACCACATTGTATGGAAGATTGGTCGTTTCACCGGGCAGAGCGAGTATGTGCTTAGCGCCGAGGCCATCCTCACCAGCATGACGAATCAGCGCGCGTGGTCCAGGCCGCCTCTTAGCCTGGACTTTAGTCTCCTCATGTTTACGAGTTCGGGGCTTCTAGTGCGATATTTGAAGGTCTTCGAGAAGAGTAATTACTCGAGCGTCAAGTGGGTGAGGTATATGACGAGGGCAGGCTCCTATGAGATCAGGTAAGTGGTCGAGCATTTGGTTGAGAGATGTAGCACGTCCTAACTATGGGCACCTCTAGATTCTGATGCCATCTCTTGTCCTCTGTCCATCCCGTGGCGCCGCGGACGAACGGGCTATGGCAAATGCGCTTCCCTGCGGATCAGGTCGCATGCTTGTCCGAGTGTTGGGGGTTCTAGGGAGGGACCTTGATACCTGACTTCCTGGGCGTATCATGCTTCTCGTTTCAAGCCGTCCAATCCACACGATCACGGGATCGTGGTCCACCGCGTCCGGCAGAGTCCTCGGGCCAGGGTTCCCGTCACACACCTATTGCCAATATTGGCACCGAGTCCAGCCCACCATAGGTAGATATCATAGCGGGAATTCGGACAGGCCTGTTGACGGCAGGCCATAGCACCCTTGCGCCCGGAGAAAGCGGGACATCTGATGTCCAGGCCAATAGCCGACACCCCTCAAAGGTCTGCCAGGGTCTCGTCGGTGTAATGTTCGACACACCGCTCGGAGCTACCGTCACCATGGCAGCCCTCGAATTAGCTCCGGTTGCGTAGCTCATTTGATAGAGAACATTGGTGCCCGGTCGGTCCCCTTGTTCTGGACCTAATAATGTGTATATTACCGGCGTACCACTTAAAACCATTAATGAAGGATCATGTCTTGCCTCGGTCTTGCCTTTCTCCCCACGTCACTTCCTTCCATGTCTAAGGCTACCACAGGCTCGGTCAGAAGCCAATGGTCTCGCTTGTACGGCGGCGTGGGGTGACAGCACGATTGCACCAAGCCACAAACAATCGAAAACCCCTGCCGAGTACCTGGCCGCGTCCCCGTGGACACCGATCAGCAACGAGCTGTTTTCTCTTTATCCCTCTTCTCGGGTTCGGAGGTCGCCGATGTCGAACTGATTCCCCTCACGAGACATATCCGTCACATCTTGGACGGCACAAGAAGCGGGAATGCCCGCGGTCATGACATGGGCGAGACGGTGCCGGGCATTCACCTTTGCAAACATTATTCTGCCCCTTCAGTCGGGATCCCTGTCGTATACCTTCCTCTCACGCAGCATTCCCTGAGGCCTCTTTTTCAACCCACGGCTGTGCTCACATCTTCGGCACATGGCCACTGATTCAGTCAAGCCCAAGTGATGTGGCGGCTGCAGGCCCGTTGCTCATCTTTACGCCACGGTTACCAGTGTGCTATCGTTCCCCGTCCTGGCAGGAAGCTTCCGAATAAGATGGGGTGGTAATGAGGTGGCTTCACCGTCCTGAATATGACATTCCCTTCTGGGAGCCGATCGTCAACGGCGCCTGCCCCGAGCGGAACGGTTATCTATCTAGGTACCACAGCCCTTCAGTCACCTGTTACTTCCTCGCGGTCCTCGGGACCCAATGTCTGAAGAGCTGGAAGAGATAGTGCTGTGACTCCCCACTACCGTGGATAACGCGCTGGTTAGGACAGCCTGCCATCCTTGCGGTGAATCGCGGGGCGACGGAACATAGCTTTCTCCTTGCAATTCTATTCTGCCCTCGTCTTTCTCTTTACCGTCTTGCGCCTCGCTGTTTGAGGGTAAGACTTTCAAGACAGGGGACTGGACGGGTAGTAATCCTCCGACGCGTAAATGGCGACACGGCTTCCCGCATTGGCGAAGCCGATCTGCGCCAAAGCCTGTACGCAGGTTATCACGCAGCTGCGGGGGCTGGCTGCAGGCGATGAACGGTCTCTGCGTTGCAATATGGGGACGGGCCGTTTAATCATAACCGGCAGGCTTCTACTGATGTTCAAGAGCCCTTCGCTCTACTTGATGTGGCTGAGAACAACTATCACTCGGTTGCTCCCGCGCGGGATGGACAGCAGCGGATCATCATCATTACAGCGTGCCAGTAGCTGGGCTTCTGTCAACAACGCCACTGTGGACGCAATCAAGGGGATTGGCCATGTCAACCCCTACAACCCCTGCTCAGTCAAACCCCATGCCCCGCCACCTGCTTCCCGGAGAATGAGGGTCCCATATCCTAGCCGCCCACACAGCAATTCCCCCCGGTGAACTTTCCCAATCCAGACCCTTCAAGCAACCTTCTCGACCTTCGGAGAACATGTCTCGCACTTGTCCTCCCCCCACAACCCGCGGGTTTCGACCTAAGCACACCAACACCCAGAAGAGGCAAGGAATGACATGAGAGGCTTTGACCCCGCTCCCCGTCTTGGTGCGGAGGACCGCCCTAACGTCTGACGACGAGCGCCAAAGTGTTTTAGGGAAATAAGGCAGGGTAATGGTGAGGGGGAGGGGGCCGACGCCCTTTTCCCGAGAACGGAGATGTTGGCTTTCGTCGTTGGCCATGTTCCCGTTCCGTTCGCGAGATCCCGCCCCGGGTCCATGGAGCGTCCATCGCATGGTGTAAGCGTGTCTGGAGGGTAGGATCTCGATCCGGGAGCGAGGGTGTTTTTCAACAGCGCGGTTCGAGAAGGCCGAAGGGCTGGGATCGAATAAGGTATAAGTTCAGGCATCGGCCCAGCGCCGGGACGTTATGAACAGTGTTCGACATGACATTCCTCTCTTCACCTCAGTTATATCACACTTGGTACCCTCTGTGCTGGTCATATCATACTACCAGGCCTGGTTAACGAAGATCATCGACCGAGTGATCGCAGAGGCCACCTCCCACCGGCTATTGAACTTCCTTTACCGCTTTACATTCGGGCCTTTACATCTCTAGCTCCACGGTGATCTTCCTGCGCAACTTGCAAGCCAGCTCGTTGGGGCATTCACTTGAACGTCACTGCACCGAAGAAGGAGCTGTCAGTGCCACTCGCGGCAACAACACAGCGTCACCCGGCCAAGTTGTCTTGGCTGTTGGTCAGAGGGCCTATAGTAGAGCTCTAGCATCCATCCGACGATCTGTTCGTGTTCATCACCACCCACAAACGGCATATTTGACCGAGGTCAAGCCAGTCTTAGCAAATCGACACGTTGGCATATCAAGATCTACATAGGACACGGCGACTCTACCGAGCGACTCATCCCTCTAGCAGCTTGCACCTGTTCCGCTACCCACTGTCCGGAATCCCCAGGGTTATACCATAACAATGTGCACATACTGCTACCTCCACCACCACCATGTTCCCCCCTGCACCCGTAACCCAGACATCGTCGTCCACTGGGACTTCTGCCCTAACGCCGTCAAGCACCCCAGCCGCAGCAGCGGTACCAAGACCCTCCCCTGCGGGCAGAACCACTTCGACTTTGTGGGCTCCATGGACGCGGAGAACCCCTGCGCGTCTGGCGGCTGCCTCATCTCGCCAACGTGCAGCTCCGGTACGTGCCGGCTCGAGACACTTGGGGGGAGATGGCGGTGCTGCATGTGTAAGAGGGGGGGCAACGGACTTACGTGGTGCGGGCACAAGATGAAGGCGAGCCCGGATACGTTCTGTTATCACCAGGTGTGTGAGAGCTGTACGGCGGACTGAGGTATGGTGATCCTAGCGATTGTGGGGAGTAGTGGAGGTATGTAGATGGGCCGGTTTGTGGAGCATGGCGCGTTGAATATGGATGGGCCGTTTACCTTGTCAGCTGAGCTCTACCCACGTCGAGCTGGGCGAGGCGCCGATCCGAGCCCGTGGACGTCGATCTCCTATGTTGGCGTGGGGAGTCTCGGAGTATCTCCTATCAAATATGACCACCATGTTTCCATATATGTCCCCTCACCAACACCCAGGACCCTGTGATTCCGTGAGCACCTAGGTGAAGCGACGATGAATTGACCTGAGACACCAGCATCGCCAGCTGAAAAAAAAGGCGCGAAATACGACGGTTCCTGCGGGCCAACTACACCGCGAATCCACGACGACGTTCTCTCCGGACTACAGCCCTCTCTGTACAGACGATTAACGAGTGGACGCCTCATCCGACAGTACTTGCCAGAAATAGCGCCCCCCCAATTCGCTTAACCTCCCAGCCACGGCGGCAGCATTTTCGTTAGATCTGACCATACCATTATCCCGGGACTGTCGTCAGGTGGGTATGCCACATCCGTTCGCGGGGAACAGTCTTGGCTCCTCCTTCACCCCTTCTCCAGTCACTCCCCTTGCAGCCGGCTCCGTCACTAACCTGATTTTTCTTATGGTTTGCAGAAAAAACCGCCCCGGCCTAGGCATGAGAGCGTAGCGTCCAATATTCCCGGCCGCCCGTCCCCCAAGCAGGTGAAACACATGATACGCCACTTTCCCATCTCTTGCACCCACCTTACAACGTCACATCCGCCGCTTCGCAAGAAACCCCTCAGCGGACTCGGCTCAACTCAGCCAGCCCTGATTCCAAATGCTTGTCTCGAAGCTAGAGGATATCCGTTACACTAGTACCGGTGTGCAACCCCCCTTCCACTCGTACCTGAAAGGCCGTTTAATTTGCGGAGCCTCAACGGGAAGCTTCCAGCTAAACCCTAGGACCTTTGCTTTTTCCACATCCAGTGGATCTCACCCGCCACTAGGCTCCTCGTCATCAGCACCCACTCGGCGACACTGATCTCTTAACGTCCAGAAGCCGGCATGCTCGAAGAGAAGCGGGATATGAACCGTCTAATGAAAGCTGAAAGGCGTTACGTGGCGCGGAAGACGCCGTCCTTGATGTCCCTTACGCCTCACCGGAGGTCTAGTAGGCCACTCGCCCAGGTGTGTCCTATGATCCCTCGTTACTCCCCAATGATGTTATCTACCCGGCAATGACAGTAAAGCTCCGCGTCCCCTTTGCTCAGCGCCTGCGCGCCTCCTTGACGAACCGGGTATCTCCCTCCGACGTCCCCGCCGTCTCCTCAGCTGCGATGGCGAAAGCGGACGTTCCACTGTTCCCCGTCCACCATTTCACAAGGCCGTCTAGATTCTACAGGAAATAGAAGATGCATATCCCAACTCCGCCCACAGAGAATCGCCGAGTCACACGTCTCAAGGCCTAGAACACAGACCCACCAACGTCTCTCACCAAGCAGAACGCCGGCCCAGCTCCTCGGTTACTCCCTAAACCTCCTCCTTAGCCTTTTTCATCCCCGCCACTGACGTTGAGCCGCACCGGGGAACGAAGCCTGCGCCTAATATTGGAAACCCGTCGACGATCAGAGAAAAAGAGTGAGGCATCCCGGAATAAGGTGTCCAGCTGCCGTAGTGTCGCAAAGCAGCTAACCTGCTTCCTTCCTCATCACCTATTCGAGACGCCTCGGGAATGGTCTTTCAATCCACATTTCCCAGCCGGCGATCACCGCATATGGAGCGAATGAGGAACTTGGCTAGTAGAGGGGGGGAATCACAACCTCGTGTTTTGGATCAGAGGACGTCGGGATCCCCGTTTTGCCCAGCGTATATAGCTTCGTTCTCTTTCCTCTCGGGTTTCCTCGAAAAGTCCTTCGACGTCATTTCGTTCTATATAAACTGCCACCACTCATCAAACTTGACTCTGAGTCTCCGATATTGACGTATCGATCGATTCTTCACGCCAAAGTTGAACTGGAGTCACGGACTAAGGTCCCAGACGAATATCCCCGTGAGTGCCATACTCACTACTTCCACGCATTTCGAGGTCAGGTCCAAGCTCCCCAAAGACTTGACGGTTACCTACCTGCTTCTCCCCACTATCACACCCAATATAAGTTTGATCCTCTGCGTCCCTCGCCGTCCAATCCCCCGCCAGAGCACTCGGACACAGCATCTCGGCCGTCTCGGACACCTACAGACCGGCCTAGGCCCAACTCCTGCACCCTGTGTTCCTCCATCGTCCCAACTCCTCCCACGTCCCCGTATTCCGGTACCGCTCGAGGAACACCATCCGGGCCAGACAGCGGAAGCCGCCGGACACCCCGATAGGTTCACGATCCTGCAACCAGCCGCCCGAGAAACTCTCCCCAAAGCGTCATTCGACATCCAGGAAACTCTCCCCCCCAATCAAACGGCGAGGAGAAGAAGCTCCGAGGGAGTAGGACGGACGAATCCCCCGCTGAGGCCAGCCACCCACTAAAAACGCAAAGTCCGCGAAGCCAGGACAGAAAAAGCAAACATGTGCACGGAAACAACCTACACCCTCCCCTGCCAACATGTCCGCACAATAACCACCTACTGCCCCTCCGCCCGCTCCAAGCCCTCCCGCAGCTCCAGTTCCCGCTCTTCCTCGTCCCGGCAGACCTGCCCAAACGCTATCGCCAGGACGATCCCGCACCCGCCCCCGCCGCACATAAACCCCCTCTCAGTCCCCAAGTGCCCGCTGGTGACCTGTCCCTACGAGGCGCGCAACCGCCGGTGGAACTGCTGCTGGTGCGGCAAGTCGTGGAACGAGGGCGGCCGGTGCAGCTGCGTTATGATCATCGACGGGAGCGAGGTGCGGTGCGAGCACATATGCTGTGCGACGTGCGAGGCGGCGGAGTGAAGTTGGCTTGCGAGAAGAGATGCGACGGGAGAAGAGGACGTGGTTTCGGGGGAGTTGGTGTCGTTCCGTGGTAGAGGGCCTGGGACTGGGTTATAAGAGGTCGGAGGAAAATGTGGTTATGGGAAGGCGGGTTATTGCTATTATTGACTTTTGTAATTCTCTACTGGAATAGAGACTAGTAACTAGAACCTTAGAGACGGGCTCTTGAATTGGGATTGCATCGTTCCCAGTCTTCTCACACGTCCCGACGACGCACTCGGAGCACAGAGCAGGCCCAGGTCAGAGGCCATGGCCTGAGTTCTAGCATTGATCTGAAACCTCGATGATGCAGAGCTGGCCGTGTCGTGTAAGCCTCAGGCCCGCTTCGTGCCTATCAGCGAGCTCCCAGCCCTCCGCCATGCACTCGATTATGCATCCATCCGTCGAGTCCCCTCCTCGCCTTCCCCCAACATTCCGATCAGCAGAACTATAATCCCCGCCTGATCTCACCTGTAGAAGAATCAGCGGGTTCTCTCCCAAGGGGCTCTCTAGAAAGCTTGCACGTCGTTCAGGTGGACGTCATCCAGGATCGCGTCCTGAAGCCCAGCTTCCCCTTTCTCCCTCCCCGTCCACCTGACATGAACCCCCCTCGTAACACAGAAAGACGGTCGCAAATAAGCTTAACCCTCAGCCGATCATTCAAGCGTGACGGAACCTCGCAGGTGCAGAATCGCTATCGGCGATCCCACCGATACCACCCACCAGGTTATCCCCCCCTCCCCCTCATGCCCAGGATGCCGGCCCCCGAACGAACCCAGCCCGCATTGGGCAAATCCGGGTTCTCGGAAATTGGATATAGCCCCCCTCTCGGCTACCTGCATCGTCACATCACCACATTTCCCTCCTCACCCTTCGGACGGGAGCCCTGTTGCTGGGGTAGGCGTCGAATCTCGTATCACGAACCAGCCTAGTCCTACTAACTCTGTGCTCCTCCCCAACTTCCCCCTCCTCTCACCGTGTAATATCCCTAGCAGGGCACACAACAGCCAACACAACCCCTCCCTCAGCTCCACTCTGGAGAACCCCAAAGTAGGTGTGGTAGTACCAAGACACCCATGGCAGGGATACAGCTGAAAAAGCCGCCGTGCCGCTTTCCCTCCCGAGACAACCGCGATTTTGCGCCCCGCCCACTTGGAAGGGCAAGATACAGAAAAGTCGTGTTGGAGGCGTTCGGTGGACTCGCCCAAATTGGAGTTCCGTGTAACGACAGAGGCCGATCCGCGAGGCGAGACTGCTCAAGGTCCCGGAGCTATGAAGTTGCAATTCTCCGGGGCGTGGGGCTCCTGTCGGAAGAGGGCATCGTGGCGGGAGTGGGCGAGCGGCGGGCGGTTGATGCGGTTTCCGGGCCTGTCTCAAGGGGGCTAGATGAACGACCGCTGAGAGGCATCGCAAAGGATTCCCCTCGAGGATATAAAAAGCAAGCGATCCTTAGCATGCCGGTGTATATAAGCCGCAAGAGAACCTCCGTATCCCCCCTTCATCGCCATCCCATCTCACCCGCCTCAACCATCATCCCCTTATACGTCCATAAACCTCCCCTCGCACTACATACTTCCGCTCTCTCCGTCTCGACGCCCCTCTCCCCAGTCATAATCCCGGAGGCCCCGACATCCCTCAACATGTGCCAGGGCCACCCCCAAACGCACCCCTGCTCCCACACATCCGTGGCCTGGGACTACTGCTCCTCGGCACACCTCGACCTCGACACTGGTTACGAGTCCCCCTGCGCCGACATCAGCTTCGCCGCCGCGCGGCCCACGACAGCGGAGTGCCCGCTTCAAAACTGTCAGTTCAAGGATATGGGAGGGAGTTGGCAGTGCTGTGCTTGCGGGCGGGGTCCCAACACGCAGGGGTGGTGCATGATGCCGACGGCGCGGTTGCGGAGGGACCCCGAGACGTTTGAGGTCGAGGCCGTCGAGGCGACGTGTGACCACGGGTGCTGCAATAACTGTACCCACTATTGTAGGTCGTATCCCGATGACGTTTGTGCCCATCATGAACGGAGAAAGCAAGAGGGGAGGGTGCCTTAGCGGTTGTAGATGATGTTGTAAACGCTATTCCGAACGACATGCTAACACCTACGATAGGGACGAGCAGGTCCCCGACCCCAGACGCTCCCTTCTCTGACCTCCAACGCTCTCCCCGACGATACGGCCACGGTAGATCTTCGCGGTACTCTAATTTTCCACGCGATGAAGGCCAAGCGTCGTCATCAGCCTCATCGTCTCTTTCTTCTTCGGCCAGCAGCTCGCCCGGATACAAGATCGACCTAGACTACTCGTCCGTGGGGAAGAAGAAGGGTTCTGGAAAGAAGGGGCGGAAGGGGAAGCATCACTGAGCGGACATCTAGGAGAATCACGATAGGCGATTAAGGAAGGGTCCGGTAACCGGGACCGTTGTGAATAGACCCAGCTGTGGTGTGAGGAATTATCGTTAGGTCTTGTCAGTAATAATGCGCAAAACATATCAATTATTGAAAATAGTTAGGTGAAGGCAACCTGGATGAGACGATGTTACTGTCCAACCCTGGGTTGGAACTGCCATCCTAAAGACCGTCCCAGCAACGGATGCACCTATAGGCTAGGCCCATTATCATGGTTCATGGCAATACAAGTTATGTGCAGACCTGACCGCATTGGTTGATCCGGTCGGTAGAGGGCCCTTGAAAGACCGCATTCGACATCACTCCTGAAATGCATCTCCGTAGCCTGTATATGCCTGGGGCGGAGTCGAGCCCCGGGAGCTCCGGGAGGCATCGCCCTGCCGCAGGCACCTGAGAGTGGTGAGCAAAGGCAAACCAACCCAAAACGTTATGCCGTGGTGTCCACAACTCCGGACGGAGCCAGCGATGTCCTCACACTAAAGGGGCCGAAGGAACCTTTCTCCTCCCGCTTGGCGGTGCCCTCACATGAATAAGCCGTTGTGCCAGCAAGCCTGGGCCCCCCAAACAAATGCCTCAGAGCAGGACACTCATTCTTGCTCTGCTAACCCTATCAGCCCGGCAGACCTGACCTAGAACCAAGCATCATCTCGCCCGCACCCACACCCCTGGGGCCAGCACACGAGGAAGCGTTGCATTCTGAACCGCCCAATCGCGGCTCTGCAACAGCACCAATTAAACCAGGCAAAACACGGGAAGAGAAGAGGTGAAGCAAGGGCGGTAACCGCCACGTGGAACTAGCATGCGCAGCTCGGGTCGGACTGCCAGGGTCCCTTTTCCCGAGGATCCATACCTCCCCATGGCAGGTGGCCATTTCAGGCTCAGATGTACCTGGTACTCCTTGCGCGCTCACCCCATCCCTCACAGCCGAGGGAATCCTGCTTTTGTGAACCGGGATAATCGTTCGGAGTGTGTAACCCTTGAGCGAGATATAAGATGACGACTTGAGGCGAGGATGCAACCGTGCTGGTGAAATGCAAACGTTGATCTGGTAGATGGAAAACGGCCCAGAGCCATCGAAGTCGCGGCTGGTGTCGCCACGGAATGCAAAATGACCCCTACGTAGGTATGAAAATGAGTCAGCGACGGCCACCCGATCTCAAGCATGAGATGCTAACGCAGTGGCGCCTTCCTTCTCCTCGCCATTCTCATTGCCGAACTCTGATTCCTATCACCTCTCGCCTGTGGACCCCGTCAATGCCAATCCGACGATCTCTCCCTCCTTTTAGTGGCCCTTGCCTGGCTTCATGATCTCACTTCGGTCTGGGCTGCATGGAAGCATGGCAGGCCACATGGGCGAAGTGGAGAACGAAACCCGCCCTGGAGCCTGGAAGCGAATTGTCCAAAGTCCCTGGTACGAGCCAGGTGATCTATCAACAGGTAAAATATGGAGCCTCTGAAAACAAAATTGATGGTGCCTGGGATAACGAGATAACATGGGGCTGTTAAACCTGCTTGAAACGCTCGTTTCGCTGGTCAGGGATCGGCTACCTGCGCCTGGCTGCATGCGGCTTTGAACCCCACTGGACATGCCTGTCGGATGTGGAATGCACGCACTTTGGCGGCGCAGGAGGGCTACCATCGCGTGGAGGGAGTGACGGTTTTCCCCAGCAGAGCAAGGATCGAAACGCTCATGACGTACTCGATATATCATCGGGGTTATCTCGCCCCTCTTGCTGCTGCTCCCTGATACCCTGTCGTCTTCCTCGTCATCTGGAAAGATCCATTCTTGGTCCCTCTTGTGCGACAACTCCTGCCGCAAAAAAACGTGGGGACAGCGTGAGTAACCTGGTCCTTTGGGAGCTGCCACCAGCGCGTCACCCTCATATTATTATCGGCGTCGCCGAACTGGCATCATTCGTTTCATTTGGGGGGAGGGGGGGGTTGGGAACCAAAATATTCAGAATGTTCGTGATAATTGATTTGAGGAATGGCTGAATGAACTATCATCTGCCCGTTACCAACAAGGACAAGACCGAAGAACCCTGAAAGGAAAGTACCCTGTACATGCTTGCGCCAAGACATGCATTCAACTGGCACCGAATTGAACCGCCAGGCACCACCTTCTGTCATGCCATATGCTCTTCTCCTTTCTCCGCCGCGGATAACACTCTCAATCGCTCCTCCCCTCCCCAAACCAACCAAGTCTCCACAGGGTCACGAAGCCTGAACTCAACCGCGGATCCCCAACTCCCGAGCCAAGCCGCCATTCCTTAAACAGGCACACGCAGAGCCCAAAAGCACCATCCCCCACTCACTTTCCACCCCGCCGATCCCCTACCCGTTTCAGATTACCCTTGCCTTCGAACCCGTTTCCCTTGTCCAAGCACCAGCTGTCCTTCCTCCGCCCCGCCCGTTTTCTGTGGATTCCCCAATTTTACGACCTTTCTCTTCCCCCCTTCCCCATCATCGAACTGCTGTACCCTTTCGCTCCCTTGATAAAACCCAAAACCGCAGGGAACCCACTATTTTTATTATTTCTCTGGGACGCTATTATCGCCACCCATCAAAGCGACAGTACCCCCTGGTGACGTCTGAATTCCCGGCAAGACCCCCTTCTTGGCCATACAAATACCCCCTTGGTCCCCCATCCTCGTGTGACTGCCTTCGAGAACCTGAAAGGATGACTGCCTCACTCGATTCCTCCCGACCCATCATGGCTCCATCCGTAAGTTGCGCTGCATCCCCCCTTGGGGCTCCCGTCTCCAAACAAACCCTGGCCATAGCTACCGTCCCCACGAGCCTCCACCGCCAACCGCGGTTGCTAACACTTTCCCTCACAGCCTCGCACCTCGGTGCGCTACAGCACCTACAGTGTCGCCCCCACCGTCCGCACCACCGACTCCGCCCAGAATGAGATCGGCGACATCGCCGAGGGCTTCCAGCGCATGGAGAACAAGGCCCTTTCTTCCCAGCGCGTCACCCTCTCCGAGAAGAAGACCGAGCACATGAGCAAGCTCGCACTCGGCGCCAAGGTCGAGCGCGCCCTCGACCGCCGCATGTCCTCCCAGGACGCTGTCATGAGGCCGCGCGGCAAGAGCGTCCTCGACGAGAAGAAGGGTTGAGCAATGTCCCTGTGACATTGGGGAGCGAGAAGTTGTGATGATACCCTGAAGTCTATACGTTTGCGGTTGGACAACCATTATTTTTACGGCGTGGAGAAGAAGGAGGCCCTGGGAATAGCAGCGACGTGCCTTGTCTCTGCCCGTGCTGTGGCTTTGTGTCGCGGCAAGCGGGCCTTCGTATGGGGTGAATGAGGGGCAGCATAATCCAACAACTCGCACCTTTCTAAATGATCGTTGACAGGATGGCCCTCATATTTGTCCGTCTAGTCGAATATTTCACACTGGTCTTGCGGGCGTTCAGGGACACAGGGAAGGGAAGAGGGATCTAGAACTGGAGAAGGAACAGGGAGGCCAGCCCAGCCCTCGCTTGTCCTCAGGAGACTCACTTGCTCGATACGGAAGAAGGGCTTCGTTTGTAACGTGTGGATATGGGTCTTCAGTTTTGCATCCGAGTGTACGAGCAAGGAGCATTCTAGCATGATATTTCGTGGCTTTATTCCCCCCCAGCTGTTTGATTTTCTTCTTGGTAGAGTCTCAGTATAATACAAGGATATCCCACTGGAAACAAGAGCCGTAAATAAATCTGGGATCGTTCTGCCGTACTGTGACTAATTGTTCAGGAGTTGTTCTCATATGAGTGCCGTGATGAGTGTCAATATTATGAGTACAATTCGACATATAGACATTGCTCTCCCAAAGTTTCGCATACACCTCTGTCGCTCGTACTTCGGAACCTTGAAAAGAAAAACGCCCAATCCAGCCCTCTACATCGATGAAGCCAAAGCCTATCCCCTCCCCCCATCCTCATCACTCCTACCCATCACATCCCCTAAGCCTTCTCCTTCTCCCTCTTCAACCGCTCATCAATCTCCTTCAAAAGCGCCACAAGCTCCCCCTCCTCCCCCTCAACCTCCAGTCCCCTCCCAACCCACTCCCTTGCCTCCCCCAACCTCCCCATCTCCAAAAGACACTTCCCTCTCCTCCACCAAGCCTTTGCATTGCCCACTCGTTTGGCCTCAACACTCGCTTCAGCATCAACCCCGCCCTCCGCCCATCTCCTCAGCGCCATACAAGTCTGCGCCCTGTTCGCGAACAGCGCGCTCACTTCGTCCCGTACAACCTGCGACCTCTCCCATGGCGGCCGCGCGAGCGCCATCTGCAAGCCCATGGTGTACAGCTTGCCAGCCTCCTCGTACTTGCCCTTGCGGAACTCGGCGTTCGCCGCGTCACGCAGCTTGGTGACGCCAGCGCTGCGCTTGGGGTTCACGGGGATGGGGGGCGGGGGTACGCCCATGGGGTTCTCAACGAGCTGCACGAGGGCGCGGGACATGGTGTAGAGCTCCGTGAGCTCGGCGTCGAGGGCGCGGGAGGGGTGCGCGGAGGTGACCTCTTTCGTTTGAGGGTCGATTTTTAGGGAGATGAAATCGAAGCTATCCTGGTCCATCTTGTTGGTATAAGGCAGGAATATATAAAGGATCTTGTATACAAGTCGGTTTCGGTTCGAATTTGTTCTAAGAAACTATCGTGTAGGCTGGGTAGAGTATCGTCGGCTTGTCGTGCTTCAGTAAATTGACTGAAGAGGCGAATGTGCGGACGAAGTAGAGTGAAAAAAGGCCACGGCTCTAAAGAACGCGGTTTACGGTTGAAGATTTGGTATACACCTTCCCCGGTGTGATCAAATTCATAGATATGTGAAAGCGAGGAAGAACAGGTATTAAGGTTGAGCGCATGAATTGAGACGCAGTCTGGCCTCTGGGCCCGCTGCAAGAGGCCAAGTAGCGGAACTCAAGCTCTTATCAGGAGATCACGTGGAGATAAATCTCACCGCCCACGACCCCCCAACCCTCCCAACCCTCACGACTACCAATGGACAGTGATAGTCCAAACGCCGGAATTTCGTGCTTTCCAATAGTAGTTGAATGGAGCCTCATCGGCTGCACTCTATATACTCCAGACCTATGTCATAAACTCTCATGCCCTCTTCTATGGTAACCTCCTCCCTCAGATCAAGAGCTACCGCCACCTATTCATGATCACCTCCGATTCTGAGATCTCTAGCCATAGCTCCCGGCGCCGTGAGCAGCAGAATAACGCACTATTATTCGACCTAATACATGATCTAACGTGGTGGTATCGAAACGCTCAAAACCATACCCTTCCTCACGATCTAAATGCCTCTCCCGGCGACCAAACCTTATCGAACATTCGGCACACCCAATAAAGCTCGTCATCCCAGTTGGGAAACCGTCTAAATTCCTCCCCTATCTCGCAGTCAGCACGCATCCCCACATCATCTTTATCTCCACTAACGCCCTCCAAGCGGGTGCAAACCCCCCAGGCACAAAGTACATAAAAACAAAGGGATAACTTACTCTTCTCCCTCATCACCACACAGCTCTTCTTCACAAAGCTAAACTGCTCCGCCCCCAGATCCGCCAGCCTCGACCTGTGCCGGTCGATGACATCAACATCCAGTGGGTCCTCATCCGTGCGGTAGTAGTGCCAGTACGCAAGCAGGACGTTGGCCCCCTCGTGCAGCTCCTCTACAAACCAAGGCAGCGAATATCCCTTCTAAAACACGACACACAGTCAGCATTCTTTGGCTAGCCAAAATAATTGGGAATGCCCGTGGGTAACTCCATACCGTAGCGCCATTAGCCTTCCCATGCCTGCGGCGATCTGCGGATATAGCAGAGACGTTGTGCAGTAGCAGAAATATGGCTATGTAGATCGTGAACCAGTGCTGCGTCTTATTTGCTTTGATCAGCGCCTCGAGCGTCCGGAGGACCTTTCTCCGTAGTGGAGCAAGGATCTCTTTCGCGTTGATGCTGTCGATCTGGGCGATAATCATGCGCGGCGTCGATACACGGCCCCAGAGGGGATACGATTTGTCGTCGAGCTTCGGGCTCATGTCCAGCGTATCTTCACCAGAGACATACGATGATCCCATGGTATAGCCTTTGCCTAGTTAGCATTTAGCCCAAGGTTGTGGATACCAGGAAAAGTAACCTACGGACGGCCATCCACAGGCGGTACACATCCGTCAAAAACAGCCACTCTTCCCTCTGTTGGCTTTCTGCGAGCCCAGGGACCTGTGGTACCGGTTAATAAGCGCCATGTAATGAGAACGAGTAGGCCCACCTACTTCAAGTGCATTGTAGTGCTGGACTGCCATCCGATAAGTATCCCGAATAATACTGCTCATTGCATCATCTTCCGAGAGCGTCGTGAGACTCTTCAGAGCATTCTTGTGAAAATATGATGTGACGTCTTTTGCCGATTGGCGTATGTTTTCTAGGGCATACGGCTCGATATCGGTCTTCTTCATGACGTTGCCGTCTCGCCAGCACCGGTAGGTCACATCTCCCGGCATGGGCCTGAACTTCCTTACTCTAATGGTGATAGGGCTCGAACACACGTCGAGAGACAGCTGGATCTCGCGACATTCAGATGAGACCCAGTCACCGATATCCTTCATGTCAAACCCGTGCCACCGCTTTGTCAAGTCCAGGGCGCCTCTGTCATCATCAATCCGGCTGACCGTGATCTCTGTTATTTTGTACCGTAGGCACGGGAGCTTGTGCACGACCTTCCGAGATTCTTTGCTCACGTTCTTGCAGGTTCGACACTCTCCAGTCGGATCGTGCGGATCGATAATACACTGCAATACCGAGTCAGGTTAGAACCTTGTATGTATGGGACGCTAGTGGAATGGGGGATCTTACCCTCGAACGCTGAATCCGGCAGCGGATACACGCCCCGGTCTTCCGAGTCTCCGCTGTTTCGCGTCGCGCGTCCTTAGAAAACTTGCGCCGCGGTTGTTTACCGGGCGGTCGGGAACTGCGCTCATCGCAGCCATCAAAGTCTTGGCCTTCACTCTCTGATGTTCCCTCTGATTTCGGACTCTCGGATTGCTTCCTCTTTCGCCTACCGTGAGGTGGGTCGACCGGCTTTCTAGCTTCTCCATTCGGTTGCCCTTGCTGCCGATATGTAGGGCCAGATTCCGCGAGGTCCTGACCTGGCTGTGGCATGCCTATTGGCTCCAGTGACGAACTGCCCGCCCCAGGGTACTGCGCAGTGTTCTCCAGCCCAAATTGAGGAGCGTGAGCCGAAGAGAAAGGACTATCATATCCACCCCCGAGTGCCGGGCTATGCCCCCCTTGCCCATATGTTTGTGCCGACAGCGTTAAGTGATGGAAAGGGCTTTGGAGAGGCGCGCCAGAGGTGTGAGAGTAGGTAGGCTCGATAGAAACATTGACCTGGCCAGGTGTTGCTTGGCTGTGGAAGGAGTTTGAGTAAAGGGTCATACCCACATCACCCGGCGCTGATATGGCCGTGTTGGAGGACAGGTAGTGTTCCGACGCCCCTGAGCTGAAACCATTGGATTGGGAGTTGAGCTCTTGGTTGGCTTGGTTATGTCCAAAATCCGAGCGGACCAACCTTGCCCCTTGGCCGAGCCTCGAGTCCATGACAGGGCGGGGGCTCATGACTGACTGAGTATTGCTGCCGTGAGTCGAAGGATCAGGACTCAGTCCTCCACCCTGCCTGTCGTGCCGGGGAAAGTTGAAATGGCTTTCATATCCGTCGCCAGAAAATGAGACCAGCGTTTCAGAGGGTCCACTGAGCTGGGTACCGTCGGCGACTCGGCCGTCAATTGGCCACGGGTTTCTCGAGAACACGTCGCTACGACCGCGTAGGCTCTGGTTGGCGATGACGCTGCCAGGTGCACCTATGCTCGATACCGGATCTCCTGTGCTGACAATAGGTGCCGCTTGGTCGGTATTGCTGCGGCTGTGAGGCTGTTCCCTGATGCGTTCCCAGGAGCCACGAGGGGACCGTCCTCCATGACTTCGTGACGAGGCTGAACACTCATTTGGGGGGGGTTGCGCCGATTTCCGGGGATAGTTACCGGGCACTTGGCTAGGCGGCGTGTAAGTTGGCGAATACGACGCGTTTCGTCCGGAAAGCATGGATTGGGACGGCCAAACTGGGACACGATGGCTGTTGGGGATCGAGAGGGGCGGTGATACTCGTGTTTGCGACTGTGAGTCAGCTGAAAATGGGATCCGGTTAGCATAACCTCGACATTCCAGAGATAATTAGCAAGACAGTGGCCTGGCCCTGTCAGCACCTTGCTTTTCTGGGCCTGCCCCGCCCCTCTGGGGGCTTCGTGAACAGCCTCAAAAGGGTCCGAAATAACGACGAGTTCTGGGACTGGGAACGCTCTTGTCTCATCGCATGAAGCTGAGGCCCTACAGGACACCACGTGTATTATCGTCGATTATACATTAGTTTGTGTCGGCTCATAGAAGCTTCACACTGAACCCCGGAATACAAGCACAGCGGCCGAGTCCAAGGGGTATGCGGATGGCCTCGTCCCCGCTCAATACCTTCGACGGTGAGTCCGACCCGCCGGGTAATAGCAATACGTAAGGAACCAACGATCACACGCAAAGGTGGGAGTGCTGAGGCCCGGGACTAATAGGAAGACACTTGGGGTGCCAGCAGAGAGGATCTCAGTCTAGAGCTTGAGGCAGGGCACTCGACGCCTTCTCAATACGATATACAAGGAATGGAAACAGGATAGAATAGAGCAAAGAGATCATCAACTCATCCATACCTGAGAAGTCTGCGCTACGGAGTTCCAGCGCGTTCTCCGCCCCATCAAAGCCCTGTCCTGGCTGCTGCGGATTCGGAGCAGTAATCGCACCATCAGCCGGTCCCACGGCGCGATTTGCATCGGAAAGGCGGCCCTGAAATGTCTCAAAGCCGTCGGTGTAATGCGGCACTCGCTTCGAAGGCCAAGGCACTTCATGCGCCGGTTCAGCTCCCCGCTTCACGGGGTGAGCATGACCGTCTCTTTGAAAACCAAATGGCGTCTAAGAACCAGAAGTACGTAAGAAACGGCCTCCCACACGGCAGGGAACAAGGGCAGACAATCAGGCTTGGGTCTAATTGAGGGGGTGGTGTGCTCGGGCACGCGCTCGCGCGCCTGGACAATCGGTGGCAAAAAGGGCAGCTGAGATTGGCAGAGGGGGTAATCCAGGCCCCAAAGGGGGGACATCGTCGTCTTACCTGGTCGATACGCGCTATGGCTGTACCATCTCCGTGCATCGAAGGACTGGAGAGTCCTTGTACGACTGTTCCCACGGGCCCTGTCATATGTCGGTTCCTGGTCGCATGAGAAATCGGACATGGTGCGCTGGGAAGTCCGGGGAAGGGGGGAAAGAATGGGAAAGCCACAGATTTTTTCGCCTCCACGCTCTGTGCTCCCCCTCCTTTCCCTTTCGTATTATCTCAGCGCTTAAAAAAAAGCAAGAGCATCCAACACCGGAGAAGGGCCCAGCTCGGAAGGAGACATGGGGGCGGCAAAGACATTGCAGGAGCAACGGGCCAATGAGAGCTGGTTGGCCCCAAGATCCCTGGCGCACTTCACGTGTCCGGACAGGGTTCGGGAGGCAGGCACTGGACGCGCTATCCGCCATCATTGCCGCCGTCAGCTGTGTTTCAGCGCTGAGAGGATGGTCAATCCTGTTCCTCGCCCAGGATCAGAAGTCGTATCCTCAAGCCTGTTCTTCAGCGGTGGGTGCCTTGCATGAGTTGACCGAGAAAAAGAATCACAGATTGAGCATAACTCAAGTACGACGCAAGCTCCGTCTTCCCGTACTGACCGATGGTCCCGGTTCAGCTATCTCGGTCAAACTAACCTTTGGGGAGGGAAAACCCGACCACGATGGAGTGACGTTCAGGGACTTGTACCTGTGCTACCCGAGCTCGCGGTAGGCAGATTGGCTTTGCGCTTCGCGCCAGAGAGAGCCGCGCGCGCTTAGGCGGGCCGACAATCCATCACAATCACGCCACCGTCCCCGTCGGTCTGTGGAAACGCCCAACGGGGACGGGCCGCGGACAGAATATGTGGCCGTTCAGATGCAAGAACAAGTACTGCACACAGCACAATAGCTCCAACTCCCAGGACTCTCGGTCTCACAGCGCCCCGGTGGAGCAAGAGTGGGAGTGGCGTGGGGTTGACGATGGGGGAGGGTGGCCATAGCCCCAGGAAAATCCGGGGTGGGAAGTGGAAGGTGTTTGTGGGTCCGCTATAAAGATCGAGGATGACGCCAACCCACGCTAAATCTTAGAACTGACAGGGTGCTATCCGCGAACTCTGGAAGGTACCGAGTGCTAGTACCAAAGAAGGGTTACGTGTTGGTGCAGACTGGATGCCAAGGCGCGAGCGACACCTCACTGCCTGCTGGTGCGCAGGCGTGGACCTCGAGGACCCACACGGGGGCATTTCCTACCCAGGACACTCTGTATTCCGGGGCCAGGTCAAGATGCAAGAGACGCGCCGAATCAGAGAGGCTCTTTTCAGTTTTCTCGAACCAACTGTCCCCTCTAGGTGATCATGTATTCATGTGCCGTTCATTACTCGTAATATTTCTTGGGCAAGACGCCTGGGTAAGCCCTCCTTGGGTCTAAGGCATCCAACCTAACCTGAGAACAGGTTCTTTCACCTCGGATTATCCTCGTACCGAGGACCTGCTTACGGCCTCGAATAAACAAGCCTGGAAACAGTGATTCAGTTAATATCGCGAACTGAAATCTCTATTCTCCTGAAATTGGAAGGGTTGACATTTCAGCTCTTACCCTGAAGTGGATCACTGCTTTCTATGATGTAAAGAAGCTTTAAGATACTGAATATGCATCCATCCCCTACCTGTCTAGTACATCCTTGAATCACATCACGGTAATACATGACTTCAACTTATCATTCTTCAGCTCTATTGGCCTTAAGATGTGAGTGTTTTTGGGGGGGGGGGGGGGGAGTGGGATTAAAAAATAA
>JAMBUN010000091.1:0-65454 GCA_030271035.1 Microascus cirrosus
TATCTGGCCATTTTTTTTTTTTTTTTTTTTTTTTTTTTTTTTTGTTGGGTGCTTGCTGACGACACTTCTAGAACCCGAGCGATTATCAGCACGAAATAGTAATAAAAAAAAGGGTCTGAGGCACTAGGAATGAGCTAACTGGCATCGGAGTTGGAGAATTGGGGTCGTCGGGGCCAACTCCGCGTTTGAGATCGTGGAATCGTGGCCATGTGACAGGTCCAGAGTTCCGTTGTGGGGGGGTCTTGAGTAAGTCGGCCGTGGAAAACAATCCGGAAAGCCCTCCTGCTTGCTTGGCAATTCCATTCGGGCCGGTTTTCGGGGTGGATGACTGGGACGTTGTATTAATCAAGGACTCCGCTCGTCTCGGCCGATTTTACCCCTTTTGGTCTGGGTACTGCAAGTCTCCGACCGCCACTCCGACACCCCTGTGGTTCCCCGGCTTGGGATTGCACTTCCCCACACCCCGCATTTTTCTTCTCCGACAAAAAACCGTGAGGCGGAGATTCACAAATCACTCTGTCGGGTGAGGAAAGAAGATTTCGGCCTCTTGGCTATGCCTTGCAACCCCGACAACTCCTCCGCTCAACATTCCACCGAATCTCCTCTCGCGCGCATCAGAGTGGCATAAATATCGCCTCATGTCGCCTTCCCAGGAAAATCCAGGGACGCCAATCTCTTTTCCGTCGTTTCAGTCAACCAGCCCCTGAGTTCCGCCATTCACAGGGTTCTTTGATTCCCCATTGTCACCCGGCCTGACGCACCCGACAACTACGATGGCGGACTATAAGGAGAACAGGCCTCCTACGGTTAGTGATGTCAAGCATGACGGGATACCTGCCAACGCAGTCCATCTCGCAGATGAAGCACGACATGCTTCTAACAAGGAGACGGGGATGACTTTATGGGCCGCTCTCAAGCTGTATCCTAAGGCCGTGGGCTGGTCAGTGCTCCTCTCTAGTACGTTGATCATGGAAGGCTACGACCTCGCCTTGCTGGGGAGTCTCTTCGCATCAGATCAGTTCAACATCAAGTACGGGAAGCAAGATCCCGACACGGGCGACTACAACGTCTCCGCGGCCTGGCAGTCCGGTCTCTCCAACGGTGCCCGCGCCGGTGAGATAATAGGCCTGATCTTAGCAGGTTGGGCAGCGGATCGGTACGGGTACAAAATGACGACCATCGGGTCGTTGATTTTGATGATTGCGTTCATTTTTGTCCTTTTCTTCGCGCCGAACGTTGGGACGCTGGTGGCTGGGGAGGTCCTCTGTGGGATGCCGTGGGGTGCTTTCCAGAGTGTAACGCCGGCGTATGCGTCCGAAGTGGCGCCGGTGGTGCTAAGACCCTATCTTACGACGTTTATTAACATGTGCTGGGTCATCGGTGAGTCGCTCGGCCTTTCTCCGAAGGCCTGGACGCCTGCTGACATGTTCATAGGCCAGTTTTTCGCGGCGGCCGTTAACAAGAGCTCCGTCGATCGAACAGATCAATGGGCATATAAAATCCCATTTGGCGTCCAGTGGGTTTGGCCCGTCCCAATTCTCGCCGGAGTCATCTTCGCTCCCGAGTAAGTTTAAGCCTGCATCCTTGCCGCATCAAGGAAAAAGGAAGGATTATCAATAGAGAGGCAGAACTAATGCGGTTAGCTAGATCGCCATGGTGGTACGTCCGTCATGGAGATAAGGCAGCGGCGAAGAAATCTCTCCTCCGCCTCACCTCACGCAACCAGCCGGACTTTGACGCAGATGAGACCATCGCAATGATCGAGTACACCAACGAGCTAGAAAAGGAGATGAGCGCCGGAGTCACCTTTCGCGACTGTTTCAAGGGGGTAGATCTGCGGAGGACGGAGATCGTAGTGGGGATCTGGCTCGTGCAGACTCTTGGTGGGCAGAACCTGATGGGGTATTTCGCATACTTCTTGTAGGTAGAGCCTAACTCCTCCAAAGCGCTCCTCCAAAGCCGGATGAGCCCTGACCTTCCCATCAAGTAGCCGCTAACATGATACGACTGCAACAGGACCCAGGCCGGCATGGAAGCCTCCAATTCGTTCTCCCTCTCCCTTGGCCAATACGCGCTCGGCATGGTCGGCACGGCGGGTT
The DNA here is from genome assembly GCA_030271035.1 of Microascus cirrosus. Classification (NCBI taxonomy): domain Eukaryota; kingdom Fungi; phylum Ascomycota; class Sordariomycetes; order Microascales; family Microascaceae; genus Microascus; species Microascus cirrosus. The sequence continues at coordinate 2,100 of JAMBUN010000091.1, forward strand.
CGTGGTTCCTAATGTCGAAGCTCGGCCGACGAACAATCCACTTCAGCGGTCTTTGCATGCAGCTCATACTTCTCGTAATTGTCGGAAGCCTGTCCTTCGGCCCTGGAAACTCCTATGTCTGGGCCATCGGTGCCATGCTTATCGTCTTCACTTTCGTCTATGACTTCACCGTCGGGCCTGTGACCTACAGTCTTATCTCGGAGCTTTCTTCCACCCGGCTGAAGGCAAAGACAATTGTGCTCGCCCGAGCCGCTTACAACGCCAGCAACATTTTCGTCAATGTCATGACCAACTATCAGCTTTCAGACACGGCGTGGAAGTGGGGCGCCAAGTCGGCGTACTTCTGGGCTGGTACGTGCTTTATCAGCGCTGTATGGGTCTTCTTCAGGTTGCCCGAGCCGAAGGGGCGGACTTATGCTGAGCTGGACGTTCTCTTTGAGAAGAGGGTATCAGCAAGGAAGTTCGCCAGCACGAAGGTTGATGTCTTTTCGCACTCGGCCAGTGGACCGAAAAGGGTATCAACAGATAAGTACGAGGCGGAGCATAAAATTCCCCAATAGTTGTGGCCCCTCTGTAAATACCGCAGGTTTAGGATAGTAACAAGATAATACATGCTCTATTGCTTCTTCCTCCTCCCTTGACCTACCAAACCAGCTCTGGCAATGTAGTTTGCACATGTTTGAGCAACAAGTCCAAGTATATCGCCTCCCCTCCGGGAAGTAGCGAGATAAGTCGCCGTAGAAAACGAAGGTTATCCTCGGGGGGCATCTCGCCGGCCCCGCTGGCTTCCTCTTCCCTCGCCATCGGTATGCGCGATAAAACATCAACAAGCGCGCATGCGATATCGAACAACTTCTCCGTCAGCCCTACACCATGCACCGCCAAGCTAGCCACTGGGAGATCCCGCGTCGAGAGCGTCGCTTCCCTGGCAACTTCCAACGGGTACAGGTATGTCAGACTAGTGCTGGTGGGGACACCGGCCCCGGAAGTTGTGAGTTCCGAGAGATGGCCGAGGCGAAGGCGAAGCTGCCAGAGAATTATCCTCAGCCAGAGCTGCGTCACTCTAAGGTTCGCCTTTTGTGTGTCCCGGAGGTCAACGGTGTGGTCCACTGCGCGGTTGATGCCCGATTCAACGCGCGCGAGCGACGCAGGTGACGGGACGAAGGATGGATCGACTTCCTGGTTGACCAAGGCGATGAAGGACGTGTCAAGGGGGCGGAAGAGCGCCGCGAGACAGCGGAACCCCACGAATGACGGGTCACCGGCATCCGGCCCCGGAGTACTGGCTGTGACCTGGAGTGTGACTGGTCTTCGGTAACGAATCGCATGGGAGCGCTCCGATACGAGCAGAACCCAGAAGAGTCGGTCTGCGAGGAGTCTTGCATGTGGATCCGGAGCGCTCTCTGGCTGGAAAATTAGAAGTAACGTAGTGGCCTCCCTGAGGAAGAGGAATGCTCTGCTGTGATGCGATAGCGAGGCGTGACACGCGTAGATGAAGAACGTGAGAAGGATATGGTCGAAGGAGAGAGTGGACGCGTGGTGCATACGCCTGTGAGCCTCCACGGCCTCGTCAAAAAGCCGGCGACCGAAGACGCCGTTGTTCTCGTGGACGAGGCCAGGGAAAGAAAACGCCTCTGGAACCTCAACCTGCAGCAGAACCATCGCACAGAGGGCAACGATCGTCCCGTAGCATTCCGGATGAGAGTCTGGAGCTTCCGCCCTTTGTCGGAGACTTAAGACGTAGTGCTCCGTCATGATGGGGATTGTCGGGAACAGCCGCGTGAAGAAGCGGCTGACACAGAGATCTACTACCTCCTGAGCCGGGAGGGCAGCCGGGAATGGAGGTGCTGCCGGGGGTCCGCTTATTGCGACGGAAGTGACAGCCCGAGGCGACGGGTCGGAGCACGACTCCGCCAGCCCGACCTCAACGCACCGCCGGCAGGGCCTCTGCTCGCTGCAACCCTTCTGTAGCCGCTTACATCGATGACACGCCCGCGAAACCTGCGCTCTCTTGGGTCGCGGTGCAGCGCGGCGGTAAGCATGACTGCGCGAGTTCGCGTCAGCAACCCCACCGTTAGCGGTCGTTGGACTTTCGGAGCGCTTCTCCCCGTGGGATGGGGACGCGGCAGGGGGTGGGGTGAGGGGTTCCAGCTCCCGCCGCGCGTCCATGTTTTTGTCTTGCAGAGGGCGGCGATTTGGCTAAGGTCCTTTCCTGGGGGAAATGTTGCGCCTGCGGGATAAAACGTGGGTGGTTGGCTGGGTGTGAGCAATGGCGGCTCTGGCGGGCTGGCGGGCGGCAATTGTGGCATGTGGGGAGGGTGCATGGAGAGCGAGTGTGAGCCGAGGGTTGGGTTGCGGGGTGTGGAGAGACTGTGGGGTCGGAGAGTTAGTAATCGTGTGGGTGTCATTGCCGAACGTCTCCCATGTCGAGCTCCAACTTGCACGAGACTTCCGGACGGGAGTTCCGAGAACTGCGAGGATAATGGTGAAGCATATTGTATAAAACCTCTTTCGGGCATAGGGTACTCTATCTGTATAATTTCATACGGGCCGTGCAGGGCCCTTGCTAAACGCGGCTTTGCAACTCTGGACTGGAACGTTGGCCATAGTTTCTTATTGTGTTTACTCGCCGCGCCGGCATCGTCTGTTTGATCTCGTAGAGCCCGAACGTGCCCATTTAATTCGTACTTGACAAACTCTCTTGCACCGGCACGGCAAATAGTAAGCTTCAGTCTCCTCCTCCTCCTCCTCCTCCTCTTCCCTATCCTCGTCCGGCCGCACTTGGCACATGTTACAGCTTTTTGCTAGACAGTCCCGAATCCCAGAGGAATCAGGCCGTGGGAATGCAGTCTACTGAATAGGACGTGCCGTTTATTGGGCGAAGAGATTACGGAGGCTCACCATTTTTGCCACACTAGTAGCGCCCTGTCGTTCCGAACGCATCTGTCTAGCACGATCCCTACTGCCTTCCAGGTTGAAGATTCACATACCGTTTGCAGGGCCCATTGCCCATTGTATTCTGAGCAACACCAATCTAGCTGCAGTTGACTAAGAAGTCACCGCGCGATCAGTTCTTGGTTACCCCGGCATAGACAGCTGCGACGAAGAGAGTGATGGTGATGCGCTTCATTGTTTGGTGTTGACTTACGCTGTAAGGCAGGAGTCTAGGGAATCATAAGGCTTGAACCACATGCGAACTGACCTGGGGCAGAAAATGAACTTAATTGTTTTTTGAAGGTAGTAAGCCATTCTTCGCTTTCCCATTCCCGCGAAGCCTGTAGCGGCGTCCTAGCGTTCTTTGGATACGGCTTTCAAGAAGCTGGATGACCCTTGCAGGTAAACAGATGAGTCCCTTTAAGAAAGCAATCACTTCATTTCACTTTCGCTGCTCAATGGCCCAGACTTCTATGAGGATAGGCGTCATAAATACGCCCTGCATTTGTTGCAACGGGGTTGCGGTTTGTGGCATTCTGCATTCTAAGCTCGAGCCGCACTTGGCCATGGAAATATAGCACTGACGCAATCAGTGGCCCCATCGCCCTCCGCAGAAAAAGAGAATTAGGGTGACGAAGTTGTTTAGGAGAATGCAGAGGAAGGCAGGGGCCAAGAACCTCGGCATTATCACACGGGGCGAAAGGGCTGCCCGGCCGCCAAGGTGGACTTGGTGTAAGGTTTAGCGATCAAACGCGATTCTAGACGGAGATCCTTGTTCAATATCAGCGCTGCTCCACGCCCGTCAAGTTTCAAGCGTTACCGAGGGTGGTACTTTGTTGGCAACTTAAGATCCCGTCCCTTGCAACTGTCTGTCTGCCTCTGCAGTATCCACTTCGTCTTCATTGAATTGTACTTACTTGCTCTTTGTCCACTCCACTGGGATTCCCGGTACAACTCTCGACAGGTTCCGTTGGGCGATCCAGGAGTCGAGAAACTGGCCATCCAAGAAACAGGCGTACAAGGCGGTTGAATCCAATTTTGATGTGGAGTAGCAAGGCCGGCTCCGACATGAGAGTTGCTGTCTCTAAGGGCAGTAAGGTACATGCGTATCTGGTGACCACGCTCACGTACTTATCACTTATGGACCCAAGCTTCCTAGTAGAGTCACTGGAATCTCACAGTGTCCTGGCCAGCGTTGTGGTGGACATTCAGCATGAATCATGGGGGTGGCTTCACGCAGAATAATGAAAAGTGCGGTTGTAGTGACTTCCAATTTGTACACTCAAACATTGCATGTTCCCGCTCACGGTTAACGAGGATGATCTGCTGGGGCAGACGATCTGTTATGGATTGGACTGCAACAAACCAGAAAGAATGCCTACAGGGCGGAGAACTGCGGCAGAATCAGGATAGGATAAAGCGGTCACGTGGCATATGCGACCTCTGCAGCAAAAGCGATCAATCGCGGGAGGATCGTTGGATCGCCACGACCCCACGACCCCGGCAGGGATCTACAGATCGCTACGATCCCGCAATCCAAGGATCGTAAGGGGGACGATCCAGCAGAGGGACTTGATATATAAACCCACGATCATTGCTATATAACTAGACTAGTTTCCTTTCCCACTCTCCACTAGTCAATCCGAAGAGGGTGTTCTTGTCAAGATCATCTTTGCACACACACCGGCTCGAGACTTACAGTCTCTTGCGATATGATTACTATAATACCTAAGGACTGCTCACGGCTACGTCACGACGTTTGGAATGCTCAGACAAGCCATTACAAGTCGTTACGTCTTCAGGGAAGATTGACTTTGAAACAAGATCGGCTTACGCAGCACATCGACGCTTTCACTGTTGATATGGCCGCAGAATATTTTCACGGTTGGATGCCCGCCGTCCGATATATATGTAGCATGTTTTCGATACGAGAGACAAGCTAGCTTTAAGGTGGATTGTTCAAGTGTTGTATGATAGACTCGCTGCTCCTTGGACTTACATTTCAAGGCAATTGATCGGGTGATGGCTGGAGGTTTGACTTTATTAGAAGCGGATGCACATCGCGTACCGACAGGTCAAGGAAGCTTCCGGAACTTTTTAACATTCGTCCCCTTATACTAATACCATCTAGCATCATCGCGATCTAAGAGCTGAAAACATGTAGGAACCGACCACGTTCAGTCATCACCATATCTCATGTATTAAAAGGTGTATATAGTAAGTGGTATTACAAGACAGCATATCTCCTAGTGTCCCGTCCGTATTAATCGTCCGTAATCCGCTGTGTAATGACCGTCGTCGTCCGAATACCACCGTCCATCCTGACAGAATTCGTCGCGGCTTTGCGCCCACCGCTGACTGTGACGTCATACCCGGTATGGGGGTTCTGGCTATTCGCACTTTGGTCACTAAGCTCGACGCCGTCATCCCTATTCAAGGTTGTCATGCTCTCCGGCTTGGTTCTGTCGCCCTTTAAGGTCGAGTTCAAGCGGTAAACGTTGCCGCTCTCGACACGATACCTCCCCCCAGTTGTCTTTCGATAACTGCTTGAGGCAAAAACCCGGGGAAGGATTTTGCTAAGGACAGGTCGCAGAGTCGGAAGGCTCGCAGCAAGTATAGAAGTGCAGAGTTCGAGGAAGGACCAGTAAGCTGCCTCGACATTCTCCCAGTTCGGGTCCTTGGCGTCGGCGGCTTCCTTGAGAGTCCGAATCCGAAGGACGGAAGTAACGCAAGTGCTGCAAGCATATTAGCTCTGGATTGGCCCATGAGTATTTGCGGACAACTTACAAGAGACCAAGTCCAAACACGATAATCAAAGTCCACTTTTGCCTCCTGGGCAATTGCAGCGAGTGGATCACCGGTAACGGCAGTATAAAGAGCGCAACGTCGGTGATAAGGTTGAAGCTAGCCATGACATACCAGACAATCAATGAGTCTAGGCATTTACCCTCGACCGAGTCATCCCAGAACGCCGCGACAGGCATGCAAATCAAGGTCAGCAGGAAGGAGATCATGATTGTCCATGCACCGACAAAGGCCACGCCTCCCGCTGTAATCCATTGCATCATACGACTGGAGAAGATTCGGCGGTATTGAAGCAGGATCGAGATTTTCACAATGCACATGGCGACGTTGTATAAGACGATCGAACTGTAGAACGCCTTGAGACGCATGACCTTGGTAAGCAACACCATGTCCTAAAAGTAGTTTGCGGGCGGAAGGGAGTGTCAGATACCTTCATATACGGAATATAGTTCTCTTTAGGTTGCAGCCATGTATGCCTTCCTAGCCCGTATTTGGTCTCTGGGGAAAGGAGCTATTAGCAAGTGTCAGGCTAAGGCAAGGGGTAATCGGCGTACCCAGTCCAATAGCAACGGCGGATCCAATAGCAAGAAGCTGAGCCGCAATCATAAACGCATCCTCAGCTCCGAACGTGCGGAGCAGAACCGTTCGTGTGTATATCCGCAGTGTGACGACGGCTGTAGTGAGGATGCACCCCACAGACAGGATCGCACAAATCGCATCGACGCGCGACTCGCCATCCAAGGAGTGATCAACTTCTTGGTCCGACATCTTCCACTTATCCGGCTGTTGTGGGTGGCCAGACGTGAGAGAATCGCGGCTCAGGTCGAAGGCGGAGAGCCCTCTTTGCCGTTGTGCGGTACTAACGATGACTCCTTGCGCCGCAAGAGAAGGTGGCCCGTTTATTGTTTTCCCTGGAAACTCCGCCGACGTCGTCGTCTCGTTCGGGTCGGGTGGGTGGCAGCACCTCTCGAGTCGCTAACGGAGTCGTCTCTCGCTAGGGAGTTCGCTGGCGTTGCTCGACCAAGGCGGGTGGGAATTGTCGAGTGATTGGTGGAGAGTAACCTTCCGTCGCCGGGCGCACGCGTGGACGGCAGGTCCCCGAGTGGTACGCGGAATACCTTTCGAGAGAGAGTCCTTCGACTTGGGAGAGGTGGCCTGTTATTTATTCGACTAGCCATCGAAACTGAACCATGGGGGCGGGTCCTTCACATTTAACTCTTGCATTTCAATCCCCTCCCAAATCAGAAAACACCAGGTACGAGATGCTCCCGGCGCACGGACAAGAGGCGAATGTTGGAGGGCCTCGGTCAAAAAAAACCCCTGTCCAAGTACAAGGATCCGGGTTATAAACCCTTGCGGGCAGGGAAAAGCGGCCCGGTCAGGCACCCTGTTGGAGCACTTCGGACGCGGGGCTGCAGCAGGGGGCCCAGAGCAAGTCAGCCAACCCTGTCTCTGACGGCGAGAGTTCATTAGCGTCCGCTCAGTGTTCTCTATTGAGCCATCGCGCTGCACTAGCTTAGTCTGTGAAGATCCCTCGCTTGGAGATGGGTTAGGGCCGATTCCAATCGCTTGCTCTAGCTAGTGCGAAGTGGACATAACGAAGGGTGCCGATCTTCACAGGTTGAGATTTTGCCCCAAGAGCGTCTCCACTGTGGGACTATGACCTCAAACAACCGAAAGCCGAGGATCCGTTCATCCGCAGCCACGCGAGGAAAAGCTTGGTATTTTCTGATACGACACAGAGCCATTGGCCTGATCGCTCTGGCCGGAAGCCACCGGAATAAAGTGGCGAACACAGGGGGAGCGCATTCTCCCAATAGAATTAAGAGCACATGCAAACCAGGAGGACCATTATAATTTACCAATCGAATGGCAACCCCGCCATCCTCGTTCGATCCCCCAGCGCCAAGACAAAACTGTTATTCAGCTTGACCAGCTAGCACCCAATAGAGTAAAGGACCTCGTAACACTTCCCCGTTCACTATCCAACCTGTTCCGCCGGACTCCGATCAAGTTCAGAGATCTGCATAACTAGAACATAACTTTATACGGAGCCGTCTGTCGCGATCTTGCACTGGCGCCAGACATTGTGAACGGTTAGCCACGGCATAATTTAGCCCGGGACGGCCCGTTGACGACTCATTCCTCGCCGTGGCCAACCCCATGCCGGCTCTCCACGTGGTTGCGTGCAACGGAGTGCGCCCGTCCCCTGCGAACAGCATGGCTCAGATTTCGTCAAGAAAAAAAATTCGATGGATCATATATCAGTCACTGGGCTTCCTGACGCTGTGGACGGAACTGCCACTGGTGCTCCGCATGTAGTGCGACACAAACATGGGATCGCTCGGAGGCCGGATAATACTTCAAGGGTGAGAGAGAAGATGAGACAGGGGTTCAACGGAGGTCAACCCATACAAGGAGGAAAAAAAAAAAGAGATGGCAGTCGGCAGCAGAGTGGTTGGGCCGCTACCAATGCATCAGAGCGGGGCAAAAAATTTACGGGTGTGCGGAGGGTCAGGCGAGCTGGCTTGCGAGCGAGCCATCATTCCAGTTCCCGCCGAGGGAAATCTCCGCGTACCGAGTGCACAAACGAGTCATTGTTAATTAATCGTTTTACTTATCTGGGAGCCATCGGGAAGTTAGGGGCCTACGTGTATTTTGACGCCAGCTACCAATCGGGGCTTTGACTGTTTCGTTCTGAGTTCTCCACCAGGACCGTTGCGCCGCATCAGCCTCTGTGTATCCCAATGTACGCAGGCATCTTCGAACGCGTGCCCCGCTTCCTGGGGGTCAAATATTCCCCCAGATCTTTACTTATCTCGGAGAGGGATCGCCGGGTAGGGGCATGCAGGTAAGTTTCCGTTGTGGGGATAACTCCTTTGATGGCGTCACTGATCGTGGCACTTGGCACCGCTTCCGGTCAGGGGGGAAAGACATGGTATGTGAGCCCCACTTGGTAGAGGAGGAACTTGTGTTGGCATCCACTCCGGAGAGTTGAGTGCCTCGTAGAATTCCGGTGGCCGTGCGAGATGGACACCTCCTTCCGAGCGCATCAAGCAAAGCACCCTTCAGGAAGCGGTCGCAGGGCTTCGAAATTATGGGAGCTGCTTGTCTAGGCACGGCCATGACGGCGAGTTCGGGATACTGGATGGGAGGCTCGGATGCGACGGCGATTGTGACCATCACCATCGACATGGCAGATGGGATGAATGGCAAGGCCGACGGCGGGCGACAATTGATGGAGCTTCCGCCCTTCGTTGGTGCGCTCTTGAATGGATTGTCGCACTTTACTTAATGTCGTAACCCAGACCCCACTCTTCAACGAAGAGCCCCCAACCCAGGTTTTGGCCACGGGGTGCGTTGTACCACGGATCATGGAGCCGGCCAGATAGCCCAAACTCTGCCACTTCCTGGAAACCCTAACGTGGCTTTTCAAGGGTCGACGCATTTCTTGCGGCAATGGGTGATCACGTGAGATGATCCGTCTTCCCCTGCTTCATTGATTGTGGAAATATTACATATGCATGCAAGCTCATGCAGCCTGGGTGGGTCGTTCCTCTGTCTCGCCGTTCCACGTTCGTTTTACTTGCATCCTGTCAGTCCGAGGACGTCGCAAGCTGAGCCACCGTTCAGTCCCCCATGACGCGACAGCAAGTAGAAACTCCTTGTGTCTCCAGACGGCTTTCGATTCCTAAGATGATGAGGAACCAGGGGGTTTCACCGTGCTAACAAACCCCCGCAAGGCCGGGCAATCTGGCGAAACGGGTTGAAGAGAATCCATTCGATTCGTAGTCATTCTCCTCGCTGGCTGATATTTCGTGGTGGCGCATCGCGAGCAACATTGGTGGTGAAAAGTGTGGCGTTAGCCTTCCCTTTGAAAGGATTGCACAAGGTGCAAAGTTTGCCCGGATCGTCATCGCTCCAGCGCCAGTTGCGCCATTGTGGCGTGGGTCCCGTTAACCGAAGACCCACCTTCACCGCCCTTAGAGCCAAGGACGCACAAGCATGCCAGGATCACATTCGTTTTCCTGACGGGTTGCCTGCAGGCTTGATTCGGCCCCGCAATCGCAGAGACCTTGGACGGAGGCGGCCATTACAAGCGTGTGCAGAGCTGACGCATCTCGAGACTGCGGTTCTCTCAACATATAGGGGTACGAATCCGTCAGCCTGTTTACTCAGACATTTGATCCGCCTTTTGGGCTGGAGGAGGGCCCGTGGCCCTCGTGGCTCTCTACCCGCAGTACATTGGCGACGCCGGATCGTCAAGCCTCGGGCCTGTCTCCGCAGTGGGAAACCGATCCCCTCTCGGCGTCCCCACCGCGGAGCTGCAGATTTCCTTCCAGGATATCAAGATCACCCCGCATATCAACACCGCCCAGCTCATGAGCCGCAACAACCCTACCTGTGACGATCCAATATCCTCGTGCAGTATCAGCCTTCAATGGAGGGTATTGCCAACGGCGATATGCACGTCACGGGCAAGGGCCCACCCCCCTGCGTATCCGGTCGCAGGGTCGTCCCGTGAAGGTCTTTCCGGTTTCACCGGCTGCCACAGTCGCAAGGTGGTGAAGATGCTCTGGGGAATATCCCCATCACGAATCGGGAGTGAGCCCCCATAGCAGCTAGGTCAGTTTATTTTGCAGGCATATGCGGGTTTAACTCGATAACCCGACTGTGGGCATTGAGCCCGGCATACTGACGCAGAGGGAACGGAATCTCTCCGTTCCGTAAAATATGGATGGGCCTTCGGAATGAATTTCTCCGCGGAGTCGTCCTCGACCAGCCCACCTTGGTTTGCCTTACGGCGATGAATGGTTCAAGACACATCTGCCACAGGAGTGGGGTGCCAAGGCTTGGTCTGATTACAACCGCGCGGGGCGAAGGAGATCGCGGGGCCCTATTAATCAGGGATACGTTTTAGCTTGGGATTGGATCTTCGCAAAGGGCAGAGCTAAACCGCGTAACGCCTAGGGTGCTCCGTTCACTTAGCCGCCATCTCTTTCACTCACCTGGGGCTGTCTATCTCGAGCGGCGTACTCTCCATTATTGCCTATTCCGGACAAGTTCTATATTAGACGATCCCTATTAATCCGGTCTAGAGGATAGAAAATCGACTGTTAAATTCGGGGAGAACTCTCCAGTATCTGACATCCGCTGACGCAAAAAACGCTTGGTGGACGATGGCCGAGGACTAGCGTCGGGCACTACGGGTTATGGACCCCCTGAATGGAGACCTGCGCCAGTGAGCGTATCAAAAATAGGGATAGCGTTGTCATGAAATTACTTGCCTCTTGGCCATCTCCCCCCTCTCGGCCGGAAGGCCCGGGGCACCAAAGTACGCCGTAAACGTACCGAGTAACTCTAGAATAATACGCACAATGACATCTCTTGAATATTTCCCACTGTAGTTTCGCGGACGTACGATGAATATTCATTACAGCAGAAATTCGGATCTGCCTCGTGCCCGTAAAGGCCATACCCCTGCTTGTGCGGAGGCTTACCGGAAAGTTCTTATAATTGTTGTAGATTTGGGAATAGGCCTAGGGACCTGACTTCGCTGCCCAATAGAGGCATCATCGGGGTCGTAGCCCAGCAGGGGTTCCCCAGGGGTAAGCTTTTACAGTGGCGTCTCGCGATATTTTGCAAATCAATAATGATAGACTCTAACCCATAAGGTAACAAGCAACCAGCTCGCTGGCAAACCAAGTTACGTTCCGCGAACAGACGTCTTCGTAGACCGAGAAACCTCTCAGCCCTGAATTGTCAAACCCGCCATCGTCCCTTCGATAATCTTGTTCCCAATGGCGTCGAACTCGTCCTTACCAACTTGGACGTCCATGAAACGCCACGCACTACCACCCTGTACACCCTGATAAGAGACCAATTCAACATTGGAACCCAGGATCGGGCCCGGTGAGGGAGGAGGGGGCCCGTTTTCTTTCATAGAAGGTACAGCTTGCCGGAGAATTTCCGAGAGAAACTACTCAGCATCCAAGTCGGAACACTCTGGGGCCTATTATTACAAGCTCCCGCAGGTTACCCTACGTTACTACATTTTAAAAGCTCGCCTCCACCTCAAAAGCGCACCATTCCCTACAATATGCCCTCGATCCCCTCTCGGAGCGATCAGCGAACGTCTAAATTAGGAATGCATTATCCACTGACAAGCTGATGCCCAGCTGCGGCGTGAGTAATGCCATCTACACATCTAACTACGCAAACGGAAGTTTCCTGCCAGGCATCAGCATATGGTCCACAAAACACTGGAATAGGAGCGTCACATAGTCGGCCCAGCTTATATATTCAAGGATGCCCTGAATGACAATCCAGCCCCAATTCAATTGTCCCCCAATGTAAGTGCGTGTTTTGAACGAACCGCGCGTGGTTCTATCTTAACGACGACAATGCGACTAGGACACATTGCGAAGTTAAAGGCCGCAAAGCTGGCACCGGTAGGGATTGACTCCGTTCCTCTGGGCTCTGTTGTCCTCGTATCAACTCTAGCAGAGAGCTATCCTGGCTGTCGGGCATTTCCTGGATGATGCTATCCCGAAGCGTTTTAAGAGGCTCGATAAGTATGGAGACTCATGAGGCCGAAATAGGATCATATTGAGGGAAGGATGGCTTCAGGCATGTGGAAGAACTCGAGCAGGATGACGGAAATTTTCGCCGTGTAGTGGTAGAAGTCGCGAACGGGCTGGCCGTAGGAGGTCCAGGGTTCGCGGTTTTCGCTAAATAGGTTGGAAGTCTTCCGAAGTGTCAGCAGAGGAAGTGGCAAGCAGGAAGTCCTAAGGAAAGCTCGCCTCGACATAATCCACTCCCTCGAGAGTTGCCTGCGCGAGCGCGATAAGATGGTCCGTGATATAAGGATATAAGGATTGTTGACCCCCGCTTGACTCGTCCGTCAGTTGCCATTTGCTGGTATCGATATATGCCGCCTTCGTCAACGTACGCAGTTGCATGGGGTTTTGAGAGTCCGTCTCGCGTAGGGCGAAGACGACACACGAGACTTCGGTAAAGCGTCGGCGTCGGCGGAACCGGTGGGTGGGTGGGGGGCAGGCATAACGTCGCACGGGGCCACAGATTAGCAGTGTCCAAACATCCACGGGCAAGGGATTGCATATTTGGCAACCTAGCCAAATCTGGGGCCTTCGTGATATCCAGGGACATCGAAACGGCTTGCGATTGCCGAATGTCGATCGGAAAACTGTACACGCGACAGGTCTGATTTAACGTGGTGTGGCTCGATTTTGTCATAGTAAGGCGAGCCGGGCTTGAGTGCAGTTGTTGGACGCATATGGAACGAGAATCCGTGAAATTGGAGCTGCTCGCAGGACTAGCTTGTTGGAATGGCGACGAGGTTCTACCGCAACGGGAGTTACAACTAGCGATGTGCAACATGGTAACGCCAAGAGACGATATCCATGGTTGAATTGATGTTGGCAGATGTTCCGAGGCTGTTGTTCTGACGAAGCAGTTCACGTCCTCCCGCTGTCACCAAGCCCAACCCCTCCTCCAGAAACAGTGAGTGCTGCTGTTCACGGCTTGCATAGAGCCGGCTCCAGCATAGAAGTCCTATATTATCAAATTAAAATCCCGAGGTTGAATGCTTCAACCTCAGAAAACTCCTGACCACCTCTACGCAACAAACTCGACTACCCAGGTTCTACGACTGCTAAGCCAGTACCGCTCTCCAAAATGGGGCAACGGGAGAAGGGTACGCGTCGTTTGATTCGCGGCATTCGAATTTTCATGTCGAACAACAAGAGTGTTACCCCGAACCCCCGCCGGCTTGTGTCTTTGATCAACGCGTGTCGGGCCTGTGCTAAACCCCCCAGTCATGGGACCTCCTCAACTCGACATATCTTCTTGTTTATCCGCGACACCAACCCCGGATACCGCGCCATCACTTTGAGTAACCAAAAAAAAAGCAGAATGCGCACGTGCAGCATGGCTATGACGCATTCCGTCCTAAGTCACCGCTACCAGTCTCGGCGCTTTCCCCCCGAGTGCTCTACGAAAGGGAAAGTCGGAGCTTCGCTTCTTCAAAACTTACATGCCAGCAAGGCGCGAGCTCAAATAGGGACGTCCCTTTATAGGCGGCCTAATTTCTAGGTCTGGAGATATAGACCTGTCCCCGATGTCGATGGCGGTGATGACGGCGGCATTCAGCTTTTCAGAGCTAGAAGGGCCAGTGTCCGTGACATCTGTAAAAGGAATGAGCGTCGATATTGTGAACCGCCGAAAGCCCGACTCTTCCGGTCCCGGGGTCCGAGTAAGCCTCCTAGCTCATCATCCATTAGTTCCTTTCGGCTAACGACCTGCAGGATGTTTTGCGACCGTCTTCGTTTATGGAACGTTCGCTAAGTTATTCCGCATGGAGATCGCAGACAACCTGGTGGTCTTGAAGAATATATCTGCCAATCCCGACGTCGAGCTGGTCTATGTGACGGAGGAGAATCGTAAGGCATGCCGTCGTGCTTGCCAACTAGGCTAAATATACAGCGGCGGGTATTGGACTCGCGTCCCACTCCATACCGCCGGAAAGCCCCGCAGACCTCTACACTTCCAGGTCCCTTGGGGCAAGGCCACCCCTCTGATGAACCCGATTCGCACAGGCGCTTCACGCTAGAGATGCTGTTTCACTCAAAGATCGTTTCCGTCCTTTTTCGCTCCTTTTCTTCGCCAAGGAGTCAAAAGCCAGAAGTCAGGAGGCCCCGGGTACCTGTCACGGAATGCAAATCGTTTAGTTTAACCTCCGAGGGTCCCACCATTCCCGACGTTCTAGTCACATTTTTCCTTCCTCATTTCCATACACCGCAGATATGATCTCTTTATCCCTCGTGTTCCGACCCCCCGATGGAGTGCCAACAGCCGCCTCACCCGCAAGGTCAAACAATGCCCTGGAGATCCTGGTTCTCAAGGTCGATGTTGGTCTGTGAATCTGCGCCAAGACGTATGGTTAAAGAAGCTTGGCTTTAATGAAGCCTCGACATAGAGTACACAAGCACATCCAATAAAAGGTCCCCCCTTTTGACTGCATCTTTCCTCCTCTCTTGAAACACATAGCCGGCTTTCTCCAAAACTCGGCTGCTGCCGCCATTTCCCCCAAAGACCTCGGCATCAATCCGCTGCAAATTCTCAAACCTCTCAAAGGCCCATTTCGAGATGGCGATGGCGACCTCAGTGGCGATACCCTTGCCCCAGTGGTCCTCACCCAGCCAATATCCAAGTTCGACGCTCGTGGCGTCATTGATATCTGCGTCTGTTTTGAGACCTACCCCTCCGATCGGCGTATTGTCTGGGCTGCAAATGACAAAGTTGCGGATTGGCGAAATGGATGTAGCGAGAGCAATCCATTCATGTGCATTCTTGAGGGTGTAAGGATACGGCCAAGCGTTGCTCATCCATCTTGCTATCTTTGCATTGTTCGCATTTCTGGAGAGAGCCTCAGCGTCCGACTCGTAGTGAGGCCGGATGAGACATTTTTTGAGGCGCAGAATGGGGTTCGGGGCTGATTGGGCACCGTGTTTAGTGGCGTCTTGCGGTTGGGCCATTGCGGGCTGGAGCAGGAATGTCACAAAGTATTTCCTTCGCTACACTAGGTGAAGAGAATTTTGCTTGGTGGATTTCTGACGCTGCTCATGTTGAGTAGATGTATCCCAGGGAACGTGTTGACAGATACACGGCCATTTTGGAAGTGGACATATTGGTCCGAGCTGACCAAGTGACTCACTCACCGTGCGACATGCATGACTCTTAAGTGGGATCGAGTTCAAGAGCGAAATGAACAAGTTCTCGGAGTATGTGTATCATGCACACGGCGACAACAACCATGACAGCTTTGATCCGCTCTCACCTCGAAAGTATCATTCAGCAAAGTCCATTATTACATAGAGTATATGCGCTAATAAATGGTCGCAGGGCTAAGTTTCCCTCTCCCGGCACAGAAGATATGGGAACGCTAATGATCTATCTATTTATTACATGGGCTTTGTCTTTAGACACGCTGGCAGAATAATATTTGATACTTGCCATTAGAAAACCGCAATTCCGAGGGCCTGGACCAACGACACAACCAGCGAGAGCGCGATGAAGCACAGGCTGCTCTGGGTGTAAACTTTCTCCATCTTTAGCTCAAGCAGGAACCAATCATCCCCCGAGCGCTTCCATGTCTCGTGATAGAATCCTCCACCCCTTGTCCACACCAGCCCCAGTGTCCCCTTCAAGATAAACTCGTCTTGAGCACCAAAGATGGCCCTGACCTCGTCGGGCCCGGTCTGCTGCAACTCCCCAGGCGATATCACATGCATGCACTGGGCGGCGCCAAGCCCTTTGCTGACGTGGTCGACATATGCTGCCAGAGAATTGAAGGCCGAGGGGAAGCGACCAGCTCGAATGGGTGCTCCGTCTGGGTCGAAGAAGGAGAACTGTGCTTCGGGTAGTGCGATGCGGCGCATCTCGGACCACTGCTTCGTGTCGAGGAACCGGCCGTATTGGAGCTTTTTGCGCCGAATAATTTCGGCTACCTCTGATGAAGGGGGAGACATGATGTTCGCCAGCCTAGGCTAGGTTACCGGTCGGTTAGGGACGCTTGGTACTTGCAAGTTGTGGATAAATCTCTGGCCCAAGGGGGCTAAAGGCTTCCACTAGAATACTAAGGATGACGACGCTGCACAATCACGTGTCTACGAAAAGCGAGAAGGATTCAGGGGTTGAATGGGTGGGGCGAATCCTTCTGAAGTGTCATGCCAGATGAGCGGGCGAACCAGTGCCCAGCGGATGCCTCTACCACTATTTGTAGAGACCCTCCCTGTAGTTAACCATCGTGAGTGTTAGGGGCACGTGAAAACCCCACAGATATATAAATCGAGAGGTCGAACTAGGTCAGGAATATTCTTTCATATATCCTTCTGGTTAACGCATTTTGTCGGTTCCCCCATTCGACTCCGAGTTTGCACTCAGCAAATGATTGACACGCCCGAAACCACACCTTGAATTAACACAACTATAATTCTACGTATGTCATGGAGTTTGTGGTCAGAAGGGGAGTGAGGGGGATTTTCGGAACAACCAGGAGCTGTACAGTCAAGTTGTTAAAACACTTGATAACTTACCCGCGATAGTGAGTAGCAACTTCGCAAGCCTGGAAGCTCAGGAGTGGGAATTTCCCACACACCGTAATGGTTTGAGCGCTTGATATATCGGTTTCGGGAAGTAACCCTCCTTTTCGGAAAGGTCTCTTCGCGCCGTGGTGAGCGGGCGTCATGGCGTTGTCGAGTAAAGACACTCGGTTCGCATCATAACCGTACTCAAGATCCTTCCACGATGAGAGGCTCTTCGTCAAATGGAATCGTACCCGTATATGATAGCAGTGGAATTGCCATGGTCTCATTCTCAAATACGGAAGCTGCCTTTATGTCCTTTCCATTGGTGAGATTAGAATGTGGCCATGTCATGGTTGGACGTTTCTGCTGGAGCGGCATTCCCTTAAACGACGAAAGGGGACAAGCCATATGTAATCGCCAGAATGTAAGTTTCATTGTCAGTACCAAAGTGGCAGATGGAAATATTCCGGTCTAATTAACATAGATGAAGAGGGCGGGGTCGACACAGCTATTCAGCCGCAGACCCTGATCAATGCCGCGAACTTTCCTTTTGCGTCCTTGCGCCATGCTCCGCATTACACACAACTTCTAGGGAGAGCCAGCTTTGTAAAGTGTGGATACCTCCAACATACTGGAACCATGTATCGCTCCTTGCTTGAAGTCGTGGTCGTCTTCACTCTCGCCGCTCATGTTCTATCTGCAGGTATAATACGGAACCTCGAGGAACTTGAAGAGACTTACGACTACGTCATTGCTGGCGGAGGACTGAGCGGACTTGTTGTGGCTTCCCGCCTAACGGAAGACCCTCATGGTCAGCATAAATACCCTCGAGCGCATAAACGTGCTGTCGCTAACTAGAATCGTCCGCATCAGTCTCGGTACTGGTCGTCGAGTATGGCGACTTTGACGACAGCCTCAACGTTGATCTTCCCTTCTACTCCAAGACCATGAAAGTAGAAGATGTATTTTTCCACACCTCTGTCCCTCAGGTCGAGCTCGGCAACCGAACCGCTAGCCTTGCCGTGGGCGCTGTTGTAGGGGGTGGGTCAACTGTCAACGGGATGGCGTGGGACAGGGGCTCGAAGCCTGACTATGACGCGTGGGAGGAGCTAGGGAATCCTGGCTGGGGCTGGGAAGGGATGTTAACGTACTTTCGAAAGGTACATGGTCATAAACCCCGAAAAAGCTGGCTGTCTAGTTCTAACATTAGAAATGTTCAGTCGAGTACGTTAACACTACCTTCCGAAGCGCTAGAGGAGGAATACGCTTACTCTCTCAGCGGTGACGGATTTGGTGACGGTCCAGTCCAAGTAAGCTTGCCAAGTTGGCAATGGCCAGCGACATGTTAGTGAAAAGCCCGCTATTGGAGAGGTATTCAAATGATAACACTTACAGACACATATATTGATGCCTTCGACGCTGCTGGGATTAAGATTCGAATTGATGGAGGAACAGATGGATCCAACGTTGGTTTTCATTG
Source organism: Microascus cirrosus (assembly GCA_030271035.1). Taxonomy (NCBI): domain Eukaryota; kingdom Fungi; phylum Ascomycota; class Sordariomycetes; order Microascales; family Microascaceae; genus Microascus; species Microascus cirrosus. The sequence goes on from JAMBUN010000091.1 coordinate 20,427, forward strand.
GAACCCATCCGATATTGATCCCGTTAATGGCACTAGATCTTCATCTCGAAGAGCATACTATGATCCCGCTAGCGATAGGCCGAATCTGTCTATCATCGTGAACACATTTGTTGCGATGGTCAACTTCGATGGAGACACGGCTACGGGCATCACTATCATTAGCCGCGATTCTGGTGACAGAGTATCCGTCCACGCTTCGAGGGAAGTAGTGCTGGCAGCAGGTGCGGCCCATACACCTCAAATCCTTCAGCTGAGCGGTGTTGGGCCCCGGGACCTCCTCGAGAGCTTTGATATTAACGTCGTTGCCGACCTTCCTGGTGTCGGCGCTAATTTCCAAGACCATCTGTCTATCTCCACATCTTGGCGCTGTAAGTACCGGCTAGATAATTGCTTGTGAGAGTTCGTGCTAACAAGTGCCGAAGTTACGAACAATGTGGAGTTGAATCCGAGCTTGTTGAATGATGAGGATTTCCTAGATGAAGCGTTTGATGAATACTGGGCGAACAAGACCGGGCCAATAACACATACGGGGAAGAGCTGCCGCGTGATGCTCACTCTGCACAACATCACCGAGGAGGCGGATAATATAATAGCCGAGCTTGAAGAGGAGGATTACGCAGAGTACCTCTCGGATATATACACCCAGAGCGAAGAACTCCTGGCCGGATACGCAGCACAACATGCCATAATGACGGCTATGATAGGCAGAGAAGACGTCTCAGTATTCGAACACACATTTGGCGGCGACCCATCTATTAGCTTCCACCCGCAGAAGCCATTCTCTCGTGGCACCATTCGAATCCAGAGCACAGACCCTCACCCGGCGGAATCGCCTGTTTCCATTGACTTCCGTGCCCTTACTCATCCACTCGACGCTAAGATTTCACTTCTTGGCCTAAAGTTCGGCAGGCGTGTGATGGGCAGCAATGAGATGAGCTCTCTGGGTGTGGTGGAGATTGCTCCTGGCGCCAATATTACGGACGACGGGGAACTCGAGGAGTTGCTGCGATCTTTATACGTCAACCCGAGCAACGCGCATCCCGTTGGGACTACCGCTATGATGCCGCGTGATCTGGGGGGAGTCGTGGATCCAAGTCTCAAGGTTTACGGAGTCAGCAGGCTACGTGTAGTGGATGCTGGCATCATGCCGATGCTGCCAACTTGTCATACCCAAGCGACGACATACGCAGTTGCAGAAAAAGCTGCCGACTTGATCAAGGAGGACGCTTTAGGTAATTGACTTGAGTATTATCTGAACAAGCGGGAGGCTATTCCTGTATACAATTTACAACTAAATTAGCTCATTCAACATGCCCTCCAAAGACTTTCTCTGGTGATTGATGAATGCCCGCATTTCGTCCTCCGTCGAATGCCCGCTACTCTCCGGGCCTCTTTCGCTCCGCCCTGACCTGGCCACGAACGCGGCCTTCAAGGATATTTAAGCAGTACTCCATGTCCTTGTCGAGTATGAGGGGGGATGCTGGTCATGTGGACTTCTTCGTCCGGGGGTTCTTCGGCCTAAAGCAGGTGACCATGTTAAGCCGCTCGCGACCTCTGAGACCCTTCAACGCCTGGTGATCAATATAGCGACCCTGCATTATCACGGCAGTACCCTTGGATAACTAAATTTGAATTTTTAGAATTTCTGAGGATGGGTTGAGAATATACCATGGACGAGTCGCGAGATCTTCCGATCTTATCTGAAGGCAGCCTAAGAGCAGTCTCTTCTCCAACCATGTCGGTGCAATCTGACAGTGTGACAACGCAAATGAATGGGAAGCTACCGCGGTGCCAAGTGAATGTGGAGGTACTATTCGCTCAGTGTGTCCTTCCCAAGGTTTTATGACCGCGGTGGTCTGACTAGTCTATCTATGTGAAGTTGTTGGGCAATCTCAACGTCCATATGAGTGATGACAGCCACGCCAGCGACCTTAATTTTTTTGGGGGACCGGCTCAGGGGAGTTCCAAACGTCATACGTAAGAGATGTACACCTAGGTCACGCGTCGACGTTTTTGTCGGTATCCATGGATCGTATTACGTGTACTCAGGATTCATGCCTCTCACCATATGCCCGATAAAGGTTGAGCTGTACTAGCACCACTCCAGAACCCTCTGACCAAAGGTCTCCCGCCTCATCTAGAGAAGTGCATCCTGCGAGAATAACGAGAAGATATCGGAAACCGCGTGAGACCAGATGCTCTGGCCCTCGAAACCAATCGGTGTGGGCGGTCATGCGATCGACTTTGTAGCTAGACCAATGGGCATGCGGGTGCCATTGAGCCTGGCAAACGTGGCTGACATTGTGATGGATTTATATGGTCTTATGTTGGAGGTGCAAGTAGAGTTCAAGAAATCCGGATCCGTTGTATGTTTAAAGTTTTCTTGTGAATGCTGATGTGAATGAGTGTCCCCAGGTAAGCACTTAGGAGATGTCGATGAATCAGTGGTTATTAAAGTCCCTGCTCATCACTACCTCAAATCAGGCTATATTGTCTGGATACTCACGCTTCACCATCCTCTTGAAAAATGTGAGAGACTGCCGAATACCTCTCCAGAACCCGACTGGCGGTTCGGTTAAGGCCTGCTCATACGCCGTAATAGCAGGCGCGTCCCAAACAAGGTCGACATTTTCCGGCCTCACAATTCTCGTCTTCTTGACAAATTTCCACCCGGTATACAAACATGGGAAAAGTATGAGGAGAGTGTAATTGGTGAAAAAGGCCGCCGTGTCCCAGGGAGAAAAGCTTCGGTAGCCAAATATAAAGACGACGATGGTCATCCAGATCATACCGAGCCAGGCACTGTAAGGCTGGAACCATCCCTTGTAGGGTAGACTTTCACGATCGAACCCTTGAGCAGTACAAGCTGCGAAGAAACGAATGTAGGTGATCGAAATAACGATAAAATGAAGTATGGTCGCGGACGTCGCCATGGAGATTAGCCAGTCGAGTACTTGAGCTGAGCTGGCTGATAGCTGGAGGAGTGCAAGGAGAGCAAACAGCATAACTACGCCATAGCAGTAAATGGGGATGCCCTTCTTAGTGCACTTTCGCAGGAATGCCGGTGCGCGGCCCTCGAGCGCCATGCCGTACAGGATTCGGGCCGCGCAATAGGAATAGGTATTGCCGCATGAGAATAGCGTTGTGGCCAAAAGCGCAGAGACGATGTGAGGCAACACCTTAACGCCCAGGTTTCCCATAGCAATAATGTATGGAGACGCGCCGGCGGTTCCTGTATCCCCTGTAGCGTCGGGTGCGAAGAAAGATGCCAGAGTTGGATCGTTGTACGGTACAAGGATACCGACCGCAAGAGCGCCGCCGCAGAAGAACACAACCTGCCGCCAGTACACATTTTTAAAAGCTGACTTGACATAGGTGCGGGGGTGCTGGGCTTCCGCTGCAATCAGGGTGACGTATTCGGGGCCTGTACAGCTAAATGCAGCCACCACCATACAGCTTAGGAACCCCTCGAAGCGTCCGAGGTTCCCTTGGGTAATATGCTCCCGAAAGGCGCCTGGGTCTGAGAAGTGACGGAAACCGTACGGATCCTTCTGTGGATTTCCGCCGACCATGGTGATAAACGTAAACCAGAAGACCAACACAAAGAGGAAGCATTTTCCTCCCGATAGCCAGAACTCGGCTTCTCCGTAGATATGCACCGCAAACATGTTGAGAAATCTGTAGCCCATGGGTTAGCTTTCACTTGCGTCGGGGTTACTTCGACTAATCATCCTGGATGCTGTAAGGAGTTTGAGCTCACACATATATCACTATACACCCAATAACAATGGCGTAGATGGGGATCTCATCGCTCCAATAGGAAAGCACCATGGAGAGTGCGACAATCTCGAAGGGGACCACGATAACTTGATGGATGAAGAAATTCCATCCCGCCGCAAAGCCCAATGCATCGTCTACCCACTTCCCAGCCAGGCGAATGAAGCCGCCCGCGACGGGCATATATGTCGACATCTCGGCGGCGGAATTATTAACCATAGCAAGGAAGATGTTCTGCACGATGAAGGCAAGTATGAGATTGCCGGGACCTCCTTCATACAGCGAGCTGCCGATGCTGATAAACATCCCCGTGCCTATGGACGCACCGATGCCGACGAGCTGGAGTTGTCGGTTTCCGAGACCGCGGTGGAGACCATCCGCGGTGCCGGTGACCTCGTGGCTGACTCCATCCTGAGTCGCAATCTCTTTTAGCTGGCTGTAGGGCTCAAGAGACTCTTGGGAGGTGGAGCGTTTGGACTCCGAGACGTAATCGGAGGAAGACGACATATTTTCGGTTATCCAACCACACAGGCTGCTCACAAGAAGAAAGAAATGAAGGTGGGGTAGATTAGAACATGCAGAGAGGCTCGAATGAAGAGGTGAGGGGATAGGGAAGATGCGTTCGGCATCTGAAAACGATATGGCCGGTGCTGTAGATATATATGTAGGCAACCCTCGAAAGAAGTCTATACAAGATTCTGGAATGGTAAAGGGGCTCAGGTATGAGACTCAAAAAGCCCGCGTCATCAGGTTTTTATTTCCTAACCCAGAAAGACTTCGCCTGGGGACCCTGAGCCGGGCAACCTCGTCAGAGTGGGCCCGAGATCACCAACCGGAAATCTGACGTTGAGCCACTTTTTTCTTCACTACCCCCACTACCCCATTTTCCCCACACCCCAGATGTCGGCCAAGCCGGGGTCCTCGACCGAGTGCGCACCGGACTATCACTAGATCAAGAATAACTGGCGGGGAAAGGGATGGCCGGGGCCTCCGGCGTCGGGGGGTGCATGTAGAAGATGATGTTAGGTCCGTGGCGATTGGCTGTTCGCATGAGATTGTGTTGGTGAATTAAGGAAAGCCAAGTCTGGCCGAATACTACGGAAGGAATTTCGGGCGATATCGGGGTATCAGCACGTTTTGATCTTATATGTAAGGAACATTAGGGCATAGGCGGTTCCGATGCGGGTAATATATAACTTGTAATACGCGATTGGACGTCTTGTCCTCAAAGAGTGCTGTCGTTGGCCGTTCTAATTCAGCCCAGATAGTTTTCGTGGTACGAAATAAGGTAGTGTAAAGGGGTATTCCACCTAGGGGCCAGTGAGGGCCTTTTCTTCTTGGGTGATTGGCGAGGAGTTAGGCGGTGCATTTCGGGGACCCCTTGGTCAGGTCCAGAATTGTTGATCCACTTACGGACGTCGAAGTACTGGAAAATTCTACATTGCCTATTTTCTATTAAGGATACAGAGAGTTCAGTATGAGGTTAGTGCCTGTATTTATCGAAAATAAGAATGCTAGCTGCTATGCTAGGTTGCTATTGATACCTGCCGACTGCGGTGCCACGTTTATAGGCATTCTCCGTGGCCTCTCCGATCGCTAGCCTCGGATGGTGGCCGAGGGTTGAAGATCCCGAGCCGCTCCGAGCGGATCGTGGTCTTGTCCAGCACCTCCCCTCGTTCCCCGTATGCAATCTTGCGAGGTCCCAGGTGCGCTAACCGAAAGGGGACCGAACTTCGCAGATCCTTGAGCCTCAAGGCCCCTTCCCCTCCTCCCCCTCCTGGACGGAGTCATCGCGTTGTCCGGCCCCGTGCAAATTACTTGGTTTTTCTCACCGCGCTCGCAAGTTAAGCCGTGGGGGTGGGGCTCCTCGCTGCTAAATCGCACATCGCTAAGCATACAACTGTCCACCAAGAGTCTCTTCGTCAGGACGTATGACGTCTGGTGTGGCGTGTACATTGTGTCGTTGGTAGGAAAGAAGTAAAATACACTTATTATACTTGGAACGCTGTCCAGCTTGAAACCCCGCTAAGGCCTGCGTGAGATGCCCCGAGTTGTCCATCTCACTCACAAACACAAAGAATTCATCTTACGATATTCCTATATTTTCCATGATCGAATTCTTACTCGTGGTCGCTGACCCCTGCCCCGACGGAGTAAACGCGAACCGAGCGTCCTCAGTCGTTGCGGACTCCCATGAGGTCTAGATCTTGAAGCCCACCACGCGATGATTGGACCGCCTGTGTGGAAAACATTCCCGTGTGTGTCCGAGCCGTTTGTGGAGGATAGATTCAGTGTCTGCGGGCTTCGCCGCTCGGACTGCGTGACTAGGTTCCTGGAATAGGTTGGAAGTCGATCGCGTTACTTGAAGAAGCGCGGGTTCCCTGTGATTGATCGAATACAACGTGGACAATGCCAGCATTGGAATACTTAATAAGAAATGTTTCCAGGTTGAAAGGTGATCCGGCATCAAGGACATGGCCCGCACGCGAAGAACTTTTTACTCTGGGGGGCGGGCTCCAGCGGATTCTGTAGCCGAGGACATAGAAGCCGCCCCGAACGCAAGGACGATGAGTAACTGGGTGAGCCATAACCGCGAGTTCGACGCCCGCCCTAGCCTGGGCTTCGCCGTGGTAGAACCGATTCAGTAGTTCTATGAAGGTGGTGTCGTCAAAGAGCCTATAGTGCTGGTCGAGATGAAATTTTGTGGCGTTGAACAGGTAGAAGGCACGGTCTATGGAGGGTAGGCTGCTGATATCCGGACGCATGTCGTCTGGCGCTCTTTTAGAGAGGAAGGCACCCAATCATCTAGCTCTAGGTTCCCGGTAACGGCAAGCGGGGAGTGTTAGGACCATGCCCTGATTCCCGCTGCTGCAAGCCCTGTAGGCCTCTCCAATGGCTTTGGCAGTATTGAGTGAGCTCACGTGTATCCGTTGCGGACGTGCATGAATAGCTTGGTTCTCTGACATGACAACATTCTTCTCGGCATTATTGAAATGGCACGGGATGGTTCGGTGTCAGCAATTGGTGCAGGGCTCAATGCCGGAGCATTTTATCTTGCTTTGGCGACATGCGACACATCTAATTGGGCACGGTCAGCGAATATAACCTGCTTGTGACCCTACTGAAAAGCAAGGGTGAATAAAATGGTGTAGGATGGAGAATGGAGCATACCCGCCTGGGCCGCGACGGTTTGCGAGCGAATACAGGTAATGCTATCCGCTCCACGACTGGCCTTAGTGGCATTCCCAGAAATCATGGTGGCTTGTGAGCGCCCCCATGGCAGAGTTAATAACCCTCGAATGTATCTACGCTTCGTTGCGCCAGGATTTCCTTGTAAGTTGTCTCGTCTGCGAAGCAAGGTCAGCAGTTCGATCATCTCTTACGAGCGCACCCAAATGATAATATCATCGGGAGCTCTTCATAAGCATTGCGTCAATTTCTTTCCCTCTTAGGACTCTATCACGATTATACTTGGCAAACGACATGAGAGGTTTAACGATGAAGATGTTTTTTATTGGAATAAATGATAGAAGGTTGGCCCAGTCTACATTGCCACCGCCTCATAGTCAATCAAAACAAGCCGCTCTCGGCCATGCGTCTGCCTCCCCGATGCCACATCTATCACTGTCCACACGAGAACGTCAGAGTAGTGTAGTCCGTCGCTCGACCAGCCTGCCATTCCCCTACTCCCTGAAATAATTCGCCTGCTCCGCGCTGGCAGCGAAAACGCCGCATGTCTTCCCACCCTCCTTGTTGTTGCAAGGGTGTTCTGCGGCGCGCCTGTAAGCGCCTGGTCAATAACTCCATCGATGATCGGAAGGCCGATGTTATTGCCTAACAGTAGGTTCTATTAGCGTGGTGTGATAATGTCTAGGGGACTCATCCATTCTGAACCATTGAATCGAATGGGCGTAACTGCCGAGTACGTCTATAATCGCCCCAAATATGGAGGACTCATCAATTTTCTCAGCCCCTTCCCCCTTGGTACGGTGGTACTCTTCCTTACTGCGCCCCGCGACCCCGCGAGATACCGAGCTTAGCCCGCGGGATGCCGACCGTCCGCTGCATACATCGGGTACGAGCTTGACGTCATTGCTGTCCAAGAAACCTGGCCGCTAATCGCTCTTCAACCCCTTCCGCTGGCTGCCGACCATCTCTTCCGCACCCGGTCCCTCGTACACCCCGTGGGGTCCCCGCCCTTGGGCTTCTGGTGCGGAGCACACGATGTGGGCCGGGTATGCATGCTCTCTGTATCTTCGTACGCAGGTGGAGGCTCCTGCATGGGCATCGTGTTGCGGAGAATATTCCTCGCCGGCCCGAGTGCAACCCCGGAGATGGCGGTCCAGGCCCCGATCACGCGCTGTCCACAACTGGACGATCTTCTCCGCAACGGTGATTTGCGGGCCTTGCGTATACTTGGCATGATCGGCGACTGTTCGCGTTCTCCATGTTCTCGATAGTCCTTCCTTTCCGTTTCTGGACATACCGCCCGCTCGTCAGTTGTATTACAAATATCAGGAGTGCCTTACTCCGAAATAATGCTTGCAATAGGCTATATATTAGAGACGAGAGAGTGGGGACATGGAAGACGGAATCCCCCCCGCGCGGGAGGTCCCGGATCGGGTCGGAGCTGCTATGTGCCGATTTGCCGTGATTGAATCGTCCATAATGCGGCTACGCGCGGATCCCCGAAGGCGCCGGCCAAGTGAACACCGCTTCCATTCCTTCCACCCTCCTCCGACTTCTCACACGACCAAGCTCATCTCGACAGCAGAACCCTCAGTGGCATCGAAAACCCCCGGCTGACAGCTACTAGGCCAGGTGCCAAGCGGCCTAAAAGAGTCTACCAAGTGGGAAAAGATGTCCACACGGGATGCAAAACTGAGATACGACCAACCTTCCGCGGTACGCCATTGCAGTCCTGCGCGGGCAGCGGATGAATGCTTGGTCCAGAGTCCACTTTTGAAGTTCCCCTTGGCAGGGAGCCTAGTCAAATTTGCCAGGGAGAACAGAACGGAACATCTCGTGCTAACTCTAATCGCATGTTCTAGGACACCACGGAGTGCAATCCCGGACCGCATATAATGTATGACGTATGACACTCGTACTTCTAAGTCCTGGCGGAATGAGGATAAAGCCCTGAAACGAAGAAATTACGCCTCGGCGCTGGCTCCTAGCCGTCCTTCTACGGAGCACCTCTCGCAGGGCAGACGGCGGCAGTGACTCTACGTCGTATATGATCCCTTACGACTTACAACGAGCTTCTAGGAGGTGGTCTACCTGTTGACATAAAACTTTGTGCATCAAAGTCTAGGAGTGAGCTTTTCGGAAACAATGCTTGGTTTGCTGCCCGGGACGAAAAGAAGGCCGGACACTTGACCCATTTTCTACTTCGGCATTCAGATTGTAGCTTTCGTACAAAACGCTATCCGCAAGGATGAAATCCACGACGCTATACCATGCGAGAATCCACACACTAGAAAGTCAATACATCCTTGTCGTTCCACCCCATCTTCGCAAGACCCGCTTTGGCGGCAGCCTCCATCCCTGGCGGTCCGCAAATCAGCGCCATCTTCCCCTCCTCAGGCATCGCGTGCTCCCGTATCAGGTCCTCCGATATCCGCCCCCTCAAGCCGGTCCATCCCTCGCTTCCATCCGTCAACATATACAATAACCGGCAGCGATCCTTATCCCTACTGGCCAGCGCCTCCAGCTCCCGGCGGAGGAGGATATCTCCTTCGGCCCGGTTACCATCCAGCAGCGTGCAGATCGTCTCATCGGCAGGATCTTCCATCACGGCGCGAAAGACTTGGTAGATGGGCGTGATCCCGCTTCCACCACAGATCATGACAAACGACTTGACCTTTCTCTCCTCGCCTTTTACCGTCGCCCTCCCGCCCCCCAGGTACTCGAACTTTCCGATGGGTCCCTTGAAGTCTACATCGTCGCCGATAGACAACCTGTCCAGTGCCATGCTCATCTGCCCTCCGGGACGATCTCCGACTGGTAGATACAGCTTCACAAGGACATCCAAGAATCCCTTGTCTGTCGTTTCCGAGATAGGCGTGTAAGCCCTGAGGACATCGTTCTTTGTCACCTTGTCATTGACTCGCATCATCAGATGCTGGCCAACAGGTAGCCCGGAGACCTGATTCTCGTGGTTGAGCTTGAATCTGAAAACTTTGGTATCCTCGGAGAGCGAGCGGACTTTCTCTAGTGGTGCTGTGGCCCAGTTCTTCGGCTGTAGGAACTCCTCCCGGTCTGGCGACAGTAAATTAACGTCTCCTTTGGCGAGAAGAGTTTGCTGGCCGCGATGGTCGAGCCTTCCAATGTGGTAATCCCGCATCATGGCCTTTGCGTTCTCGCTATCTGTCCGGTGTCAGTACCGCATAGACCGCGTTCGTAGCCTGAGGAAACCTACGGATAGCCATGAACTCCTCAGTGGCGTCTGTACCCGCAACGGCAAGGATGCTCTGAGCGCCGCCGGGGTGGTCCTTCAGATACCCCGTCCCGTCATACACTTCCCCATTAACAACAAACAAGGGCCTTGCATCAGAGCTCTCCGCCCTAAACTCTTCGATAGTGAAGACCCTCTTGGCATCCGGGTTCGTCATCACTACGTCCTCTTCAGGCGGCGGCGTAAGCGGCTCCGAGCCTGACTCTCTCTCTCCCCATCTCCCATTAAGAAGGTTCCCTCCCTCCTTCTTCACCTTCTCCATCCAGCCAGTCGGCCCGGACAAGCTCGTCGGGTGCTCAAATCGGATGAAGCCTTCACCCTTCTCGATGCGAACGCGGAACCAGGGGTTATTCATCATTCCCAGGACGGACCAGTACATGTCTCGGGGCTGGCACATCATGCTCTCGTCCATCGCGCGGACGAGAATGCTGTTGGAGTTCTGAAGTTCGAGGATCGAGATGCTGTAGGTCCAGAAGCACCAGCAGAAGCAGGTGTCTCGGTCTTCCATATCGAGGCGGCCTCCAAAGAGGTCGATATTTGCCTCGCGATACCGGTCCTCGGGGTAGTCGATATCAGCCAGGCGCCATGCTATTTTCGTCAGCATCAATCATAGCATGTAGCTGGGGACAACGTACACTTTCCGCTGTCCAAGGAGATCTCGACGCGGGTAATCCGCCGGCCACCTCCTCCGTAGGCATACCCGCGGATATGGTAGTCTTGAGCGTCCGAGGTAAGCCCGATGACTTCCTCATGCTGCGGATGTACGACTGCAGAGTTGACGTTGAGGTCGTAGATACTGTATCTGTCGTCCCTCCACCAATGGGGCTCCTGGGCGGATTGTTCCGGTGTCACTGTCGTTCTAGAGAGATATCAATACGCAGTCTAGAGCGTTCAAGAGAGTGCACTTACGGTAGAACCTTGTTGTCATGGTAATGATACCAGTTGTCACTCGGCTCCTCCGTGACTATCAGCCGACGGAGCCACTTGACGCTGCGACCGCCAATCTGGCCTGGGATGACAACCCGGAGGGGGCGCCCGTGGTCTGGTTCGAGCGGCGCCCCGTTCATGCCGTGGGCGAGCATGAATCCCTTCTGCGGGTTCTTGGCCCAGTTTAAGCTGACCGAGGTGCCATAGTATCCATTGGGCTGAGAATCGCATCAGTAGGTGGACGAGAGGTACCTGCAAGGGCAGAGAGTGTTGGAACTCACAAGTTTGTCGGCACCTTCCATGCAGAGATACTTCGCACCACGAAGTGGTTTCGCTTTCTTCAAGACATCGGCCAGAAGTGTCCCCGTGAACAAGGCGGTGGAAAGACCCGCCGACCCCCACGAGAACCCTTTCGTCTTTCGGACTGTATTCTGTTCTTTCCGTCGGTTCCCGGCACATACGAGGGTTATCGGTAGCGTTATTTGCTCGAAGTCTTGCATGAGGTCGCGAAGGGTAATAGTGAACGGATTCTCAACGAGACTGGGCTACGTCAGAAGGAGATAACTTTGCAGGAGCATTATGGGAATACTTACCCTTCCACGCTAAATTCCCAAGACATGACCTCGTCGTCGAGGACCTTGGGTACGGCCCCATGATTTCGCACATAGAAGAGATTAACTGATGTTATAAATCCTATCAATGACCATGTTGTTAGAAATGGAGTGCAACAATTCCGGAAAGCAGTAGGGACAATACCTTCGCTATATAGAGGCGTTAGGGGCGCCTCAGCGTTGAACGGATGAACGCCTGTTAGGCGGATAAGGCGATCGTCTCTGGGCACATGTCCATCGGGAGTGTCTTTGTCCTTATCGAGGACAGTGGGCACCACTGAACGTGGCGGAGGAAGTGGTAGACCTTGTAGTGTTCGAGTTGGTGCTGCCTCTGAGCCCGGATATTTTACCAGCATCATGGCCTTGGGATCTGCTCGGAGGCCAGGGTCCCGAAGGACCTCTGTCATTGTTGAACTCATGTTCGGCTCTGGAGGAGCTTCAGCCGCAATAGGATTAACAGCAGGATAGGGTAAGAAGACGAGTGCAAGGGTAAAGATTATAGGGAAGGGGCAACACCAAAGACAAAGAACGTCAAAATGTAAAGTGTAATCGAGGGAGGCTTAGTGCGACTCTTAGGTCTAGATGAACATCACAGAGGCTCAATGCCTAAACTGAGCACTTTCCCTTACGGGTCTCGACTTATTAACTGCCGACTCAAAGCCGTAAACTCATCGAGCATGAGATCACCTACGACGGAGAAATGCAAACCGTGAGACCGGAAAAACATGTCTGTCGACTAAGCGATCTTAGTGATCTAAGGTCAGGCTCAAACTACACAATGGCAGCCCACACCGGCCGACGGACGGTACCCCGGCACGCCACGTGGGGTGAAGAAAGGGCCCCCGATACAGGAACCTTGCCGGTTTCCCGAAATAATTGTTATCAGCTCGCCGGGGACCGCATCTCCGCGGTAATCCGGTGTCCCTGATAAGGAAGACGGCCCTAAAACGAGGAATGAGGGGCCCGTATTAGCTATAGATAAGCGTTGCGGGCGCTCCGAGAATGGCCGATCTTCCGGAGGATCGGAAGGGGGGATATATTATGAAGGCGGTCCCGCCCTGAACTCAGTCGCGAAAAGAGCATCTCCGAGGAGGAGGGGGACTGCCCTACTTATCATTTCGTCCAAGACCTAGTCCCCTTATCGCGATTGACCCTCGGCAAGTGGCCCCGATTTAGTCGCGCCACAAAGTCGAGCCGCAGTCAGATTTTAAGTGGAGCCGCAATGTGAGTCTTATCAGGGGCAGGGCACCGGAAACGTCGGCACTTTGATTGGCCCAAACCTGTCGTACCACCCTCCATGGCGCCAGGACGGGTGGGGGTCAGCGGGAGGTGCCGATAAGGCCCCGTGCCGTCTCAATAAGGGTTAAAGGCTTGGTGAAGATTGTTTTGTTACCTGTCGATAGAGGGAAAAAAATTTCTTGTCCGCAACTCTAGAATTCCCGTGTTTAAACGATCGATATCTGAGACGTCACTCTCCTATCTTGGTCAGACCCGCGAACTGTGCATCTCCGAGGAAATGTGTTGGGGTCTCAGTCCCTTGTGGCGAGCGGATCCGGCCTTGGTATGGGGAGCCCTTGGGCGACAGCGCCGCGGAGCGTCGTACGGCGACAGCCGAGTGAGATGGAATGACTTTGTAAAGGCTCGCACCACAGTGGCTAATCGATCGATTCCATTCGTATTGCTTCCTCGTGTTTTATCCTCGAAACACTTTAATACCTTTTTTTTTCTTTCTTCGATCCTACCTGGTGGTTTTACTACCACTTTGTTTCCCATACAGGATTTGAGACTACCATTTGTAGTGGGACGGTCGCCAGCGCCTACCACTTTACTTGCAAACTCTCTTACATGCGCTTACACAGCGCAAGCACACAACAACCATGGTGAATCTAGCTGACGGACATGTGGACACCACCCATGCCACCCGCGGAACGAATGGCATGGACAGCTCGCATGCTAACGGGGCGAACGGTGTTAACGGCGTTAATGGTACGCCGAGGAAGCGGGTGGTGGTAGTAGGGCTGGGCATGGTCGCCGTGTCGTTCATGTAAGCCCCTGAGCCTGCTGACCCCCTGATCAGGCCACTGACTAACAATCTCATCAAGAGAGAAGCTGATGAAGAGGGATGTGAAGGGAGAGTACTGCGTCACGGTCATCGGAGAGGAACCGCACCTCGCGTATAACCGTGTTGGCCTGAGTACCTTCTTCGAGCACAGGGTGGTTGAGAATCTCTACCTCAACCCCAAAGAATGGGTGCGATCCCCTGCCCCACATTATGCAAGGTCCCCTTACTAACACACTACCTAGTACTCATCCTTCGACAAGGGGTCGTTCAACTATCACCTGAACACCCGCGTAACGGAGATCCGCCCAGAGGACAGAACCGTTCTCACATCAGCAGGGACCACGATACCCTATGACACCCTCGTCCTAGCAACCGGCTCAGACGCTATCCTCCCCCGGTTCATCCCCGGCCATGACGCGAAGGGCGTATTCCTCTACCGCACTATCCTCGATCTCCAGAACCTCATCGCTTTTGCAAATGAGCACAGGGGCTCTACTGGTGTCGCGGTGGGAGGCGGCCTCTTGGGTTTGGAGGCCGCCAAGGCCATGTTTGATCTTCAGACCTTTCCCTCTGTGAAAATTGTCGAAAGGGGCGATCACCTGTTATCTCGGCAACTAGATGAAGACGCGGGTAAACTTGTGGCAGAGAAGGTTCGGGGACTAGGGCTGGACGTCATGACGGGGAGGTCCATCACCAAGATTACTGCCGATGAGAACAACAACGTCAGGGGGGTGATATTAGAGAACGGGGACGAGTTGGAATGTAGTACGATCTGCTTCGCGGTACGTACATAACTTCTGCTTCACTTTTACTAACCAAAACTGACAAGTCTTTTCAGATTGGCGTACGGCCCAAAGACGAGCTAGCGCGCTCGGCGGGCATTAAGACGGGCGAGCGGACAGGTGGGTTCGCCATTGATGAAAAGTAAGCAAACATTAATCAAACCTGCTTTGGGTTGCAGGGCTAATCCACATCATGCAGGTTACAAACGTCTATACCGGACATTTACGCCATCGGCGACTGCGCCTGCTGGCACAAGCAGACCTTCGGCATCATCGCTCCGGGAGTCGAAATGGCCGACGTCCTCTCTTACAACCTCACTGCCAAGTCAGACCCAACGCGGAAATTCGACCGACCGGATCTCAGCACCAAGCTAAAGCTCCTGGGAATCGACGTTGCCAGCTTCGGGGACTTCTTCGCGGACAGGGATGGTCCTAATGGGCAGCCTAACGGGCAAAGTAACGGGGGAGAAGGAGCTCAGCCCAAGGCGAGGGCTCTGACGTACAAGGACCCGTTTGGGGCGGTGTACAAGAAGTATCTGTTCACGCCGGACGGGAAGCACCTCCTTGGCGGTATGATGATTGGGGACACGAAGGACTACGTCAAGCTCACGCAGATGGTGCGGAATAACAAGGTTCTGGACGTCCCGCCGAGCCAGTTTATCCTTGGTACTAAGAAGGAGGGCGAGGACGACGGGTCTGATCTGTGAGTATCGCATGAGAAACACATATCTTTTCATCATCGCTGACACCATTTAGACCCGATGACGCGCAAGTTTGTTCGTGTCACAACGTCACTAAGGGGGATATCGTGGAGACCGTCAAATCTGGGAAATGCAATGACCTTGCCGGGCTAAAAGCCTGCACGAAGGCCGGCACGGGATGCGGCGGCTGCGTTCCGCTCGTCCAGAGTATCCTCAACCGAGCACTCAAAGACTCAGGAAAAGAAGTCTCAAACAATCGTACGAACCCACTTCTTTGTTTTCTAGACTCCGGAGCTAATTCCCTCCAGTATGCCCCCATTTCGCCTGTTCGCGAGCGGACCTCTACAGTGTCATCGCCATAAAGCAGCTCAAGACATTCGAAGTTGTAATGGAAGAAGTCGGCTCCTCCCCACACTCCCTCGGCTGCGAGATCTGCCAACCCACCGTCGCCTCCATCCTCTCCAGCCTATTCAATGAGCACGTAATGGCAAAGCCGCACCACAACCTCCAGGAGACCAACGACCGCTTTCTGGCCAACATCCAGCGAAACGGCACCTTCTCGGTGGTCCCCCGCGTGGCGGGCGGCGAGATCACGCCCAGGCAGCTTATCGTTATGGGCCAGGTTGCGGAGAAACACGGGCTATATTGCAAGATTACTGGGGGGCAGAGAATTGACATGTTCGGGGCGAAGAAGGAGAATCTACTTGAGATATGGCAGGATCTTGTCGATGCGGGGATGGAGAGTGGGCATGCGTATGCCAAAGCTTTGAGAACAGTGAAGGTAAGCTTTTGCCAAGCAGAGTTTGAGACGCATGAGCTAACGACTTGCAGAGCTGTGTTGGGTCGAGTTGGTGCCGTTATGGTGTTGGAGACAGCGTGGGGATGGCGATACGCGTCGAGGAGCGGTACAAGAGCATTCGCGCGCCACACAAGATAAAAGGAGGTGTCTCTGGTTGTGTGCGTGAATGTGCCGAGGCCCAAAGCAAAGAGTAAGTACTTTTCCGGTCGATCGTCTTATTTCTTGTGACTAACAAAAAAAAATCGTAGTTTTGGCCTCATCGCTACGGAAAAGGGTTACAACATCTACGTAGCCGGAAACGGCGGCGCCAAGCCCCGCCACGCTGAACTCCTCGTCAAGGATGTGCCCACGGAAGACGTTGTCCCTATCCTGGATCGCTATCTCATCTTCTACATCCGCACCGCGGACCGTCTTCAGCGCACAGCCCGCTGGATCGAGAATCTCCCGGGTGGAATATCCTATCTTCGCGAGGTAATCCTTGACGACAAGCTCGGCATCTGCGCGGACATGGAGCGCCAGATGCAGGAGCTCGTCGACAGCTACTTCTGCGAGTGGACCGAGATCCTCAAGGATCCTGTCCGCCGGGGTGCCTTCCGGCAATTTGACAACACAGATGAGACGAGCGAGACTCTCGAGATCGTTCCCGAACGCGAGCAGACAAGGCCGGCTTACTGGCCCAAGGACGCCTCCGCCAAAGAGGACTTCAAGAACCACAAGTGGACGAGCCTCTCCTGGGAACCCCTCATCCTAGCCTCTCACTTCGACAATTTCTCCTCCGCGCAGGTGAAAAGGGGCGACACCCAGCTCGCCATCTTCAAGGTCAAGGGCAAGTTCTACGCAACCCAACAAATGTGCCCGCACAAGCGCGCCTTCGTCCTCTCTGACGGCATGGTCGGCGAGAAAGACGGCAACTACTGGGTCTCCTGCCCCTACCACAAGCGGAACTTTGACCTCAACGGGGAGCAGGCAGGCAAGTGCTCCAGTGACGACGCGCTCAACATCGCCACCTTCTCTGTGGAGGCGCGGGAGGACGGGTGGGTGTATTTGGAACTCCCGCCCGTGGGGGAGCTGGATGCGCTTCTGGGGACGCAGAGGTGGAAGACAAGGAAGGAGGAGGGTTGCAACCCGTTCGAGAGGATGGATCAGAAGATGAGTGGGTGTGCGAAGGGAAGGAAGGGAAGGAGGCCGCAGGATATCAAGAGTCGGGTTGTGACCACACAGTCTATTGAATGGTAAGGGTTACAATTGTTAGCATTGCTTTAGATGGTACTATGAAATATGCACAGCATCAACGTATTCCTTCGACTTTGCTTCCAGTCCTTGGCTGCCTTTGCCCTATGTACTCCCACCTCCTTTGCCGTTCCTTCGCCGCTAGAGCCGGTATATGTGCAGAGGACGCGGCATATTCGACTGAGGTCGTCTAAGATTCCCTTACGTCGCATCACATTCTCGGAAGGCTCTTCGGGGACTGTGCAAGCCACGTACGTATCTGCAGTGCGACCGGGACCCTGCCAAGGAACCTCCCAATGTGTAGCCGGAAACTCCACGCGCACCAGAAACAGCTCCCCCCTCCCCCCCCCCCCCCAAAAGCCCCACAGATAAACTCCACGAAACCCAATCGGCGACCCTGCCGGGCTTAACCAATCAGACGAACCGTAATCCCGTTCTCAGATAAGCTGCGGGCGCCACCTATTTCGCCGCAAACCGGCTGCAATGCTCCCTTGTCAACTGGCCCCCCTCCCCTTCTCCGACTAAAAATCGTTCTCCCTTCGGATATCCGGTGCCGAGACAACATCTATACTCAGGGCCCTTTTTCTTCACGCCGCGGAACGCGGAAACTCGGCACCTCCCGCTCTCCCGCCCCTGGTGATCTTATTTATTCAGGCACTTCTAGCTCTTTTTGAGATCTTCGCACACGCCCCGTCGGTATGTGCATGACTTTGTGGTCAGTTCCCCACCGAGAAAACCTCGGCCGAAGATAAGGAGCCCACCCACCATTGGTTCCGAGTAGGACAAGGGGGGGCGCGGGTGAGATACACACCCTGACAATCTGAACGAGATATCAGGCAGTCTGACGAACCAGGCCCCGTAACCACGCGGCTCCACCGCCGTCTGCGGCCGCAGTACTCACACAGCGGGTTATCCGTTTTTTTATCGGATATCAGGTCTGCCTTTTGATCTGCATTGGCCTAAAAGCCACGCCTCCTTCCGCCTGTGCGGCCGTCACATCCGAGGTCCACTATCTGTGATCCCACTCCCTATCTGACCTGACCCCCCCCGTAAGGGGCCAGCACCGAGCCTCCGTACGGGCGCTGGAAACTCATATTTGAGGGAGAGGATTTCCCATCTCCGCGGAGCTCCGACTTCATCCCACTCCCCGTTATCGAGGAGTTCTCCAGTCGGTTGAGCGCTCGGCGAGCGCGGTGGCTGATGATGGGCTCCGTCGCTTGGCTGGCAGCTTATCCTGCTTTCGAGGCCCTGCTTGATGGCTTGATGCCCGGACCCAGCTTTGTGTATCAGTCGATATGGACGATGATGTGCCCGTATGTCCAAGTAAATGCTGTTCTGTATAAGTAGGACGACTATCTCGACGATATACTCGTAGTCTCGCGGCCGGAAAGAGCAAGCTTTTAGAGCACATTGAAGTTATCTCTCGCAACAGCACGTAAATCTTTCAAATCAGCCTCCTGACCATTCTCTCGCCTCAAATTCGGTTTTCAACACTCACCTGGAGCCGCCATGGCCCTCGACATCCTCCGAGTCCTTGTCCGGGCCCCAGAGCTCAATCCCATCAACCGTAAAGCCCGCTCTGTTCCCATATTCAACCCCAGAGACAAGTATGGCCGCGTCTTCTTTTTCTCATGGCTCGGTTTCCTCATTGCGTTCCTATCATGGTACGCCTTTCCACCCCTGGTATGTCTCTCTTGTTTTCCGAAAAGTATGGGCCTATACTGACCTTTCAAGTTGACGATCACCATCCGGGAGGACCTGAACATGACCCAAGATGACGTGGCGAATTCGAATATCGTCGCCCTTCTCGCAACGTACGTACCATATCCTTCCGCTCCGAGCTCAAACTAATGTCTTAGTCTCATCATCCGCTTCATCGCCGGTCCCCTATGCGACCGCTTCGGTCCCCGCTATGTCTTCGCCGGTATCCTCCTAGCTGGCTCCATTCCCACCGCCATGGCTGGACTCGTGACGAGCCCAAGCGGCCTCATCGCCATACGCTTTTTCGTCGGAATCCTCGGCGGGACCTTCGTCCCTTGCCAGGTGTGGTGCACAGGGTTCTTTGACAAGAACGTCGTGGGGACGGCTAACGCTCTCGCCGGCGGTTGGGGGAACGCTGGTGGCGGGATAACTTAGTGAGTCTCCCTGACCAGCTAGTTTAATTCAGAGACTAACCGAAGTAGTTTCGTGATGCCCGCCGTCTTTGATTCGCTCGTCCACTCCCGAAACCTCGCCCCCCACGTTGCCTGGCGGGTAGCCTATATTGTCCCCTTCATCCTCATCACCGCCACCGCCCTCGGCATGCTCTTCCTCTGCGACGACACGCCTACGGGCAAATGGGCCGACCGCCATCTCTCCATACCGTCCGAGCCAGTATCGCCTCCGACGGAATCCGTACTAGCTGGCTCATCCGACGAACAAGGGGAGAAGGGAACGAAACCGCCTGATGTTGAGTCTGTGTCAAATGGGAGCGTGGTCGCTGTTGCTCGCGGCGAGGTCGTTGTGGCGCCCACGCTTCGAGACGGTCTTTCGGTGATCTGCTCACCGCACTCTCTAGCTCTCGCCATTCCCTATGCCTTCTCCTTTGGTATGTCAACTCAATTGTCCCGAACCCGTCTCCTTGCTCATCCGTCCACAAATCTAACAAAAAATACTAGGCGGTGAGCTCGCCATAAACTCCATAATAGGCTCTTACTACTTCAAGAACTTCCCTTCCCTCGGCCAGACCCGTTCCGGTCAATGGGCCGCCATGTTCGGTCTCCTCAACATCTTCTTCCGCCCTGCTGGTGGCATGATAGGCGATATTATCTACCGTTACACGTCCTCTGTGTGGGCCAAGAAGCTTTGGATTACTTTCCTTGGCGTCATTATGGGAGCGTTTGAGCTTGCAATCGGCCTCTCAGACCCCAAGAGCATGGCGACCATGTTTGGACTTGTGGCGGGGTTGGCATTCTTCATGGATGCTTCGAACGGAGCCAACTTTGCGGTCGTGCCGCATGTCTTCCCTCACGCCAACGGTATGTCTTTGCTCCATCCATGTCATTGGAAAAGAGAGGCTTGCTGACGCCATCCAGGTACGCTCTCTGGGTTTGTTGGAGCGACAGGGAACCTCGGGGGTATAATTTGTGCCATCATCTTCCGGTATAACGGCAAGGAGTACCACACCGCAATGTGGATCATCGGCGTTCTGAGTATCGTGTTGAACTTGGCTGTCGGATGGATCCGACCCATGCCAAAGGAGGCTTTGAACAAATGAAATGGCGGAGACACACACGATTGAAACATGTTCGTTATAAACGAAACAGCAGAAACCTCTAATAGACTCGAGTTATATATGAGTCGCCAGCGTGTCGCGCCAAAAATGTTCGGCAACGGGATGTCCAAAACGAAAGTCAATTATGGACAGTGTAAACCCTATGTCGGGATAAGAGCCCCAACTTAGTGCGCGGGGACTTATGTCCATGCCGCTCTCGGAAGACACTACTTTATCATGAGTCGCCTCCGGAAATTACGAGGGAAGTATTAAGCTGAAGCCGCTCGTTGGAGATAGCAGCATTAGAGTCCCCCAGGCGAAAATCTGAGTCCTTAACGGCTCTACATAGATGGGCAGCTGCTCGAATAAGGAGCGGATAATCCAGATCCTTTTGTTTCAAGGTATTGTCAGCAATGTTCAGCAATACTCCCGCAGTGATGAAGGTGTTCCTTTGTACCTCCCATAGCTGATCGAGGGAGTCAGTCAAGAAAAGGAGAATCGTCCATCGCGGGTTCAATAGCAGCTTCAGGATCGGCTTGCCGGCTGGCAAATTATAGCCCGGGGCTCTCGAGGTGGAACAAAGTGCCGCCGCCTCTTTGTCATTATAATTGTAATGCTCCCACTCAGGTGGTTCTAGGTCTTGGCAATGGTCAGGGTATTGACCACAGAGTTTCAGAGATGCGTCTTAACGGCGATCAGTCACTCCAGGTAGCATTATCTCCTTTGCCACGCTGCCGGTGCGGACTCTAAGCAGGGATACAGACCCCGTTGCTCGCCCGACAATGATCTAGTCTTCTCTGTGATGGCCGCACAGGGCCGTCTTGCTGAGTTAATAGCTCCACACCTAGGGGCTGATGGGGATGGCTAGATGGGGTATGTCATCGCTGTGAGGCTCCCTGATATTGGCGTTGTGTTCGCCATTCCGGACGAGAGCGGTGGAGTTCCAACACAATGCAATGGCTATTTCTTATGTGGAAGGAGCAGAGGTTGAGCAAAAATGTATTGTGGACGTGTCGAACTGGTACTGAGTGAGCGCGGTGTGGCCAGACCGCGCGATTAGTTCGTCCTCACAGCTCCACGTATAAGTCGAACTCATACAACATGGATGCCGCTGCGCCTACTGAGCGCCGCAATATCTCAGTGAGGTCTGGTCCTGGGTCCCTGAGATCGCGGTGGTTCTCTGATCGGACTTCAAGAAGTCCGCAAGAGCACGCTCAACGCAACAGCCGGTCTGAATTGTGTTAGTCTAATGTCTAGCTTCAGGGTGTCCGTTCAATATACGCCCCTGCCGACGAGGGGTCAAATCGTTCAGTTCATATCACACACAATAGTCCCTCGAACCTCATATTCTGTGGGTTCCCTGATCAGGGAAAAAACAGTCTTGTCTTCTTGAAGTTTAAGTATTGGGGCCCCCCTAAGCTAAATACATCCCGGTGCAGACTGGGGCTGACCCCTGCCGAAAGGGGTTTAGCTCCAGTCTGCCCGGCCGACAAAAGGAATTGCGCCGTGAGAACGAAGGTCCGGCCACACCACACCCACTCAGTACCTTCAGACCCCCTATACGATTCGAACATTTCGAAGTTGAACCACTGTACGAGGCCGCCACCATATCGGTGACTAGGAGTCTTCTTCTATGGATGACCCGAGGATTTGCGTAACGGCCTTGACCAAGGCTGTCAGCCGGCCGTCGAAAGGGGTGAAGGGGATTAAGGCTCCAGGATGTACGAAGCAGCTCCTAGCTCGGGCTCAGGGCTAGGTTTGACTGCAAGAGCGAATAAGAGTGGCTTAGAATAAATAATATCTGGCTCGCTCTTTGTGTAAGTGGCTGGGCATGGAAACCTGTCCTCGAAGTCCCAGAAACTGATGAGTTGTTGACGATGTATCAAGCATACTTCCGAGCCAAGACGAACATTGAGTCGGCTGCCTCTGGTTAATTCATATATAATCTCCTTTATTGCCTCCTCAACAATGTGCCCATAATCCTTTTGAGACTGGGAGGTCCATCCTTCCTTGGAGCTGGCATGACGTCCCTATTCTCTTGGTTATAACCTCGGGTGTAAAACTATATCAGAGGGGGTCGTATATCACGACCAAACGACTATGAAAGGATCCCAGGGTCTCAAGGTGCTTGCTGCCACAAGACTCGAGCAAGCCATCTGTATTGGAAAAGCAGGATGACGGATGGGCTCAGAATGATTAAGTGTAGGTGTCACTTCGTATGTGTTGCCATTGCACGTATGGATGTCTCCGGATGAGATTCTCACGGCAAAGTAAACTGGTAGACAGCGATCGCCCAAGTCTAGCCTTCTGCGTAGACGCTGCACGATACGCGATCATCCCTGTCCCTCCTCGGAGAGGCCAACATTTTTGAGCGACTTCGAACTATCCTTAAGTTCTCGTACGTTCGAGCTTTGAGAGAAGAGCGGTGGGACCAGGAAATGAAGAGTCAATATTCTACACATGATCGCGGGACTTTCCCGAGATAGAGGTATTGAAGATGCAGGGGTCTGTAAGAAGGCCTGTAAGAAGGGAGTGCAAAACCAGAAGCCTGCCGAGTGAATGTCATTAACGTGTATCACAAATATCTACGTTCGGGAACGCTGTCTCTTGGATAACGGGTCTTGTCAAGAATGCTATAAAGTCGTCTGCGTCAGACGGCTGAGCATCCTGACCTGATTCAGAGGGCTCTGGGAGCGACAGCCTGACATCGATAAACCACATGGGGGCTGTAGACTAAATCTATGATTGGGATATCCAACTTATAACGACATTGTCCAATTTTCTTGGGCTCAGCTGGAACCCGGCGCTTCAGTCCCTCTGCCGTGGTCACGGCGTGTGGGTTGCCGTCGAGGATGCACTTCATCTATTTTCCCTTCAAAGCATGCAGAGATAGATAGGTACGAACATCGAGAGGGCCGGGAGTTCCACGCCTTCCGACTCCTACTCAAGCGGTTATGAGATCTCAATCTGGTATTCGAGATCCCCGCCCTTATTCGTGCTCCGTATCTTCAAGTTCGGGAAGATGGCTAGCAGGAAGGCGGAGACAAATGGAGTGAAGAACCCGTTTTGAGATTGATGCCATCGGGAAATCGGCTTCCGGAATCATGACCAAAACAAGGAGAGCATTGTTGATAAGCTGAAGTAGTGGAGGCGGAGATGAACAGTTAGGTATAGACCTCTATATGCTGGATTCCGGGGCGTTTGAGTTCATCTCCCACCGCATTTATTATGACTGGTTACCAGTTCTAAATACCTTCAGTCCGAATCACACACTTCCCTCATTTCAAAGTCGGCCTCGGGTGCAGGCTGACCAGCTCGAATTACCACCAAGATCTTATAAGTTGACAAAGGCGGGAAGAGATATACGTTGATCAATACTTCATACCTGTGGCTTGCTCACGCGGGGATACAGAATCTACGGGGCATTTTCCCGGTTGTCATTCAATCTCTCTAACCTAAAGAATACCTCCCTAAGCATGTCTCGCTGTGACGTCGCCGTTGGAAAGGAGGAATCTACGAGCCCGCGTTCGTGGACTTCAACCGCTTGTCCCGCGCGTAAACAACCATAGGCTTCCCCTCCGCCGGCCTCTTCCGACTGATATCAAACAGCCCCGTCGCAACCACCAGATCCCCCAACTTCGTGTACCCGTAAGTCCGCGGGTCAAAGTCCGAGTGTTGCTTCGTGATGAGCCCACCCACTTTAGCCAGATTTGCCCACCCCTCCTCATCACTCGTCGCCTCGATCGCCATCCTCAGCTGTCCCTCCAAGCGCGGGTCCACCGTCTCCATCGGCTGCGGCGCCGGTCTCGGCACCGCGGGAACAACGGTACTCACGCGCGGAGTTGCCAGCTGCTCCTGCTTCAAAATATTCTCTATATAAATGAATTTGTCGCACGCCGAGACAAACGGCTTGGGCGTCTTCCTCTCGCCGAACCCGTACACCACCAGTCCGGACTCCCTGATCCTCGACGCAAGCCTCGTGAAGTCGCTGTCGCTGGAGACGATGCAGAAGCCGTCGAGGCGGTTGTTATACAACAAATCCATGGCGTCGATAATCATGGCCGAGTCGGTAGCGTTCTTGCCGTGGGTGTAGGCGAACTGCTGGATGGGCTGGATGGAGTAGGTGTGGAGCCGCTCCTTCCAGCTGCGGAGTGAGGGGTCCGTCCAGTCGCCGTAGGCGCGGCGGACGAAGGTGGTGCCGTACTTGGTCACCTCCGCAAGGAGGGAGCCGACGGCGGAGGCCTGGGCGTTGTCTGCATCGATGAGGACGGCGAGCTTAGTGGTCTCGGACGCCATAGCAGCTTGTTTAGTAGGGACCCCTTCCTTAGCTTTAGAGATACTGCGGGGTATCGGCCGGGTTGATAATCTAGAGTATAGGGCGGGACAACCCGGAGAAGACTAGAGGATTTGTGGAGACGTGAGACCCTCTCAGTCCCAGCCTGGTCTTGGTTACTACTGTGGATTTCAGCCCAATTGCGGCCCCTCGGGAGGTCTCGTCCGTGTGCTGACGAGGCCCAGCAGGAATGCGCCGTCAGCAGGATACATGTGACAAAGCCCGGAGGAATCAGCATTCCTGAGAGCCTAACTACGTACCCGTCAGTTAAAGGGGGCAAAAAAAAAGCTGAGTAATCCAAATTTATTGCGTAGTCGTATAGAAGCCAGAGTGTAGGGAAATGCACTCAATACCCCAGAAGAAAGCTACACCGTAGCGTTTCCTCCACGTCTGACTGGAAACACAAGGACCAAAGCCGCGTGTGTCGAAGAATCCAACTCCCTGCCGCACGACTATCAAATTGCATACATGTGGTAGGGAAATAGGATGGAGATAACTTATTTTTTTAGTCTCTTTACGTCAGAGGATCGTAAACCCTCAAGTTATTCAAACAATCTTTTCAAGAGAAGATGTGAAGGGGGTGGTTAGGCAGGTAAAAGCCCGGGTCGTTGAACCGCAGGTCCCTGTCCAGAGCGCTAATGGCCCTCAGCTCGTCCTTGGTCAAGTTGAATCCAAAAATGTCAATGTTCTGCTTCAGCCTTTCCTGGTGGTTTGACTTCGGGATAACTGCAATGTTCCTATTGTCCGTTAATATCGTAACCCTAACCCCCATATAATTCATCCCCGCTATGAACTCACCTCTGTGTCGCCCACCGAAGCAACACCTGTGATGGCGTCGCCTTATACTTCTCTGCAATCCCCTTCACCGTCCCATCTTCAAAAAGGGTCGTCGCCCCTTTGGCCTTCTTCCCGAACTCGGCCTGTAGCTCTAGGAACGACTGCGGGCCGAACGACGAGTACGCCGTCACTACGACGCCCCTCTTCTGCGCCACGTCGATCAGCCCTGGCTGCACGAGGTAGGGGTGGTGCTCGATCTGCAGGGATGACACTGGGTGGCGCGCGTAGGTGGTCAGGTCGTAGAGGAGCTGGGACTGGAAATTGGAGACGCCTATAGACCTGGCGACCCCTTCGTCCACGAGCTGCTCGAGGGCCTCCCACGTCTCGCGTATGGGGACATTGTCCTCCTCGACGGTGCCGGCGTCATCTACCCACCAGCCCTGCTTTATATTCAGCTATGATCGCCACAGACGGTTTTGAGGGAGAAACGTACCGGGTAGCGGCGGACGTTGGGGTCGACGTATTTCAGCGCCGATGGGAAGTGGATTAGGAAGAGGTCGATATAGCCGAGACCCCAGGCCTCGTTCTGCGCCCTAGCCATCGGCACGGCATGCTCCTTGCGGTGGTAGTTGTTCCATAGTTTGGTCGTGACGAAGATGTCCTCCCGCTTGATGAGGCCCTCGTCGATGGCGCGGCGGATGCCCTCACCGGCCTCCCTCTCGTTCTGGTAGTCATAGGCGCCGTCGAAGAGGCGATATCCCGACTTGATGGCCTGTTCTTGTGTTAGGAGGTGTTGCCCGGGGGGGGGGGGGGGGGGGGGAGGTGCGGGATTCACACGTTGTAGACAGTGTCGGCGGCGGTCTCCTTGGGGACCTTCCATAGGCCGAAGCCCACAAGGGGCATATCCCTGCCGGAGGCGAGCTTGACGGTGGGCGAAGACATCGTGGGATTCGTGACTGTAGAAGGGGTGGATGTTGTGGAAGATTTGGGTGAGGACTTGAATGTGACCCCGATTTGAAAATAGCTCTACCTATATCTATCAGGTCGGGAGAGAGCAAAAAAACGAACTAAGTTGTCTAGCTAAATCGTCTCACCACATTTCTGCGCCAAACAACCCCCGCCACGGCACGCGATATCACCGCGGTGGTGTTCCCCATCTCGCCCAGCTTTCTCGGCGGGTCTCTGCGGTTACGGTGGTTAGGCTTTCCTGGTTTGGACATGTGCCCAAGGATTTTAGCGCAGCCCCTAAGCCAATGGCTACAGGCAAAATGTCACAGGCGAGGCCCTGCAGCATTAGCCCGGTACGTATTCCTTAATGGACACCAGTGAAAGCCCATGAGCGGATCTGGAATGACGTGGTGGAGACCCCTCAAGCTCCCACAGCCATTCACAGCTCAGAACTGTCCTGGAATTTCAGTGTCCCTCGGATGACCTGAGAGCTTGCAAACTCCTTGAACCGCCCCACTCACATTTCGCCCCGCACCCGCTCCCCACCGTTCCCCGGCTTTTTCATCCCGTCCCCAATCCACCCAGCGGCCCATCTTCCCATCCCAGTAACCCCAACCGCCAAACCTTCCCCCGAGCCTCAACCTACCCGATTCAATCTGACCAAGTCCTAAACACAAACGCAAAAAAAAAAAGCATGTCCCATATCCTGTAGTCTTATGCCAGCCAGCCATGCCGTCCCACACCCCCAAGAGGGTCCGCACGGGTTGTCTGAAGTGCCGCGTCCGCCGGCGGAAGTGTACGTTTCATTCCCTCGCACACGTGGCCCCACTTTTGAGGCGGACATTGCTGCTGAGACTTGGGTGGGTTGGTTAGGTGACGAGGGGAAACCGAAGTGCCAGCGGTGTGTTGACGGGGGGTTTGAGTGCCAATATGGGACGCGGCTTTCGTTCCTGCAGAAGAATGCGATTACGGCACAGGGTGAGGAGGTAGGCTCGTCGGGAACATATAGGAGGGTGCAGGTGAGCAGCTTCTTTCCTCCTTCTCTTGTTAAGGGGGTGGCCACGGGGTTTCTGATGGTTATGAGTAGTTCGTGCCCGAGTCCGCTGCACAACGCTCAAAACCCGAGACCGTGCGACCGGGCTCCACGAGCTCGGCGGCGGACCTACGTATCATCCATGAGTCGCCGTTTGCAGACCCAAAGAGCCCCGTGACAACCCGATCGTCCGATACCCCAAGCACGAGAGACCATGCCGTGCCCCCGCGGCCGCCCGCCCGGGTGGGCCCTGCCACTTCTTCGCAGTCCAGTTACTCGTGGTCGGAAGGTTTTGCGCCTGTGGAAGGGTACGAGATAGCCCTTGATGCTCTGTTGTCTCTCGGGGGGGACAAGAGCGGGACGCCGACTGATCGGGGACATTCTCCCGGAAGTGCATCCAATTCTAGGGGAGGACTGACAAATATCGACCCGGCGGTGACGGAGGACTATGTCCGTAGCCACGAGGGGAATGCGCAAGTGTTAGAGGATCAGCGGCCACTCGGATTCTCTGAGAGTAAGATACTGAGTCTTCTCCGTTACTACCGGTATGAAATTGCTCCATGGGTATGTCCCTCTTCGCCCGTTCGACTCAGCTAGCGTCTGAGACATAAACAGCTTGATATCTACGATCTTGGACACACATTCGGCTTAACAGTTCTATGCTTAACACCCGCCCCGGCCTTGGTCTTAAATTCCGTGGTCAACTTCACCGCTTCCCTAACCGGAGAAATAAGCGACCAAGACGGCCACTCTAGTTGGACTGACGACTCCGCCCCAGCGGCCTCCGAAAACCATGTCAGACAATTCCATGAGGCTGACTTCACAACAAAGCTTTTATGCCGCGTTTTTTCGGTGTCAAAGCGGATATTGACCCATGAATTGGGTGAGACTCCAAGCCGCGGTATAGATGAGCTTGCCGCCATATTCAACTCTTCCTCTCTTTTCCTTGCGAACGCGCCTCTAAACACAGCCCTTTACTACCTCTCCCTTCGACTCGGTAAGCGTTTACCCTGGACTCTTTTCACTATCGGTCGCCGTCTGACAAATTGTCTTCGTCCAGACCTCAGTGAATCCCTCGTCAACAGCCAGCCTCCCCGCCTCCCCCTTTGGTCTCCAAACGACCTCCCCTTCGACACTCACAGATCCGAATCCGCATCCCTGGTCTTCCGCTCCGCCTCCGAAATCCTCATCCTTTGTGCCCGCTCCTTAGCACTTGTCTTTGCCTCTCCCTCCAACCCTAGCGAAAACCGCGTCGAGCGGTGGACATCCCTCCTCGACGGCCTGCATACATGGTATACCTCCCGCCATCAATTATTCCGCCCTATGGTGGAAGTCGACTCCAAAGACGACGGCTTCCCTCTTCTACTCTTCACCAGCGGGGCTGGGTTGATGGCGAGCCAGCTTTATCATACGGCGATGCTACTAATGCTACAGAATAAGCCGAGGACGTACAGAGTCTCTGGGGCGAGGGTTGCATCAGGGATGTCGGCTCTCTGGCACGCGAGAAGGGTGTGTGGGATGGCCCTAGCGAATGACGCGCGGGAGTGTTGGGATCCGAGCCTTGTTGCATCGTACGTGATTGCTGCGAGGGGGATGACACACTCAGAGCAGCATGAGATGCTCTTAAGAAAGTTGGAGGAGGTAGAACGCTTGACGGGGTGGAAGGTTGAACATTATCGTAGTATGCTCATGGAGGAATGGGGGATCTGAGGATCCGCAGCGTTGTGCTGAAAGTTTTTTTTTTTTTTTTTTTTTTCGATACCCGGCTTGGAACTCCAAACGCAACGCCAGTTTTATAATTTCAACCATCTCGTGAACATCATTCTCGCATGGCACCAGGTAAGATCGTTAGTGCTAACCATTCCGCTTCACCCTATACCCCCAAACCGCCTCCAAGTCCGCAATCCTCCAACTCGTCCCCCACCCTGTCAACGCTTCAATATTCCAAATCAGCCTCACAAGAACCGAGTGCTCTGCCCTATGGCTCAACAGCCTCCCCGCAACCCAAAGCGGTTGTATCGCATTGTTCAGACACCCATGGTGCGGATTCGTGGCGCTTATTCCACACACTCTCTTCGCGTGCCAGAGCGCAGATCCCACCGTCCCCAGTCCGCTCCGTACCCGCGCCGGTTTGGGCATGACGTCCAGCATGAGGATACACGCCGTATGATGCAGCTGGTTTGATGAGATGGCACTCCACCTAGCGAAGAGGATCTCAGGGAACGGACTCCCTTCCACCGTTTTGACGGGGACAAAATCCCCCGGTCGGTCATGGCTCCACGCCTGTAGCTCTTCCCATAACGAAACCCACGCGTCCTCAAAGACCGCGCCGGTACACCCGTTCTGCTCACCCAGTTCGGTGAAGCGTGTACGCTCGGAGAGGAGAGCGCAGGCGCGGGCGCAGAGGAAGACGGCGTAGTTGGCGTGCATGTCTGGGTTGCCCGTGGCGGCAAAGAGGTGTCTCGCGTCGGTGACTTCGCTCCCCGGCGGTAGCCACTTGGGCGGTGGAACGAGGGTGCTCTCCGTGCCGTCAGATATTAACGCTCCGCAGACGTCTACTCGTGTCAATCTTTAAGCCACCCGGAAAAGAATAGAAGACAAAGACTAACCCATTCTCGCCTGGCACCAGAACACGGCCTGCAAAAGCCCCCCACTGAACCCGTGCACGCCGAACGTATCAAAAAGCGCCGCGCACCCCTCCAGATGCCTTCTCCAGTCCTGCGCGCTCGCCGACATCATCTCCATACAGCACAAGATAGTACAAATTGGCACGCTCAGCAGATCCCGGTTCTGCAGCAATGGAGCAAGAAGGCGGATTGCCTCCTGGTAGAGCTCAAGACTGTCGAAGGAGTTGCGGCGGCCCTCCTTGCGCTCCATCTGGCGGGCGGAGAGGGCCAGAACGGCGTAGAGGAGGGGCGGCGAGGTCCGCGCCATGGCGGTTATGTAGGTGCCGAAGGCGCGGTCGCTGTCAAACATGTCAAGCTGGGCGGTGGTCAGCGGAGAGTTTGCGAGGGTGGGTTGAGGGAGAGTACCCATGGCGCGACTTGGTCTACGTAGTTCCGGAGGTACTTTACTCGGCTGCCGACTGATAGAATCTCCGCGGTTTCCCGACGGTGCTCCGCGTCGAGACTCGGCTCGAGATAGCGGTCATCGTGTTCGTCGACCGCAACAGGGCTCGTGTGCCGCGTTGGAACCGCAGAATTGGCAGTGTTGAAGATAAGACTCCGTAGCTCCTCTTTGTAGGCCTGGTACCCCTGGTGAAGCGTGAACTCGTCCGGGCGCCACGTTAAAGACGGTGACGACCCGTCAAGGGAGATTTCGGGGGAGAACGGCGGCCCCTCGACGCCAGACTGCCATGAGGGAAGGATTGTTTGTGAGGGGTTGAGAGTTGCGTCTCGCATATGCGAGTCTGTTGCGGTGGAAGAGTCCATTGGCGAGGTGCCGGTCACGACCGGATGGACTAGAGTCATGCATGTGTTGGGGAAGGTCGAGCAATGGGATTTATGCTGTAATTGTGGGGGCTTATGCAATCTCGCTCGGCTTAGTCTGTGTAGGTCCCAACGCCAGTACCCTTGTATTGAGTTTATTCTATGACATTATGCACCACCACCACTCTCCTCACAACTTTAAAGCCACCATGTTACAACTCGGCAAACTCCCTCCTCAGCAACTCATCCTTCTTAATGCTCTCCAAATAGCCGCTAACCTTCTCCGTCAAAGTGTCTACGTCAAATCCAAAGTATTTGTACGCCGTCGTCCCAGGTAAACTGTGCCCGAAGGTCTTCATGCACGCCGCCGCATCCGCGTAGCGTTCCCAGCCCGTCGCGGCATACGGCTCGATCGCCACGGTGGGGATGTTATGTCGGCGGAGCACATCGCGCTTATACTCCAGCGTCTGCTGCTCGAACAGCCTCCAAGAGGGAAAGCTAACCACGCGTGCCTCGATGCCCCGCTCCGCTAGCTTCTCTTGCACGCCCACCGCATGCGACAACTCGGCGCCGACACCAATAAGTGTGAGCGTAGCCTTCTCATTCTCTCGTAGGACGTACGCGCCCTTTAGTACCCCGTCACGCTTCGTCTCCTTCAACTGAGGGAGCTTGTGCCGGCTGGTGGAGACGATGGTGGGCGTCTCCTTCGCCTCGATGGCGGCGATCCACGCACCTGTGGTCTCCTCGTTGTCGGCCGGTCGGATATATTGGATGTTAGGCATGGCGCGGTAGAGCGTGGCGAGCTCGATGGGCTGATGGGTGGGGCCGTCCTCGCCCATACCGATTGAGTCGTGGGTTGCTGCGTGGATTACCTGGAGGCGTTGAAGAGCGCCTTCATGCTGTTAGAGAAAGAAGAGCGGAGTGTGTTGTTTTTGCACGGCAAGGGGGGTTGGAGGTTGGGATCAGACTCACCCATTCGAACTGCTGGGGCGGCGTAGAGGTAGAACATGAAGAAGGATGAGGTGACAGGCACGATGGTCCCCGGCGAATATGCGGCCAGGCCATTCGCAATGGCGCACATTGCGTGCTCGCGGACGCCGTAATGGATATAGCGTCCGGTGTAGTTACCGTTGATTCCGCATCCAGTTTTGAGGTCAGGCTAAAGGGGAAAGTTAGTATTGAGCGCAGAGGAGAACACTTGGGGTTGGAGACGTACGTGCTGGAAGTCGACTTTACCAGGCCAAATCATATGCACCGAGGGCGACAGATCCGCCGTTCCCACCATGAAACTGTCAAGCTCCTTCGCAATCGGGTTCAGAACCAATCCTGATGCAGCTCGCGAAGCAGTGGCTCCCTCTGGAAGCTCTTCCTTCTTTGGCACAAGTTCCCTCCACCTCGGAGACAGCTCACCCTTCATCCTCGCGCGGAATCTAGCTCCCAGCTCTGGATATTTCTGCTCGTACCTGTTCACGAGCTCTTCCCACTCGCGCACATAGGCCTCCCCGCGGGCAGGCAACCCAGCGAAGAACTCCTTTACCTCTTCGCCGATGACAAAGTGCTCCTCGGGGTTAAAGCCGTACAGCTTCTTCATGTCAGAAACAGCGGGGGCACCAAAGGCCGCGCCATGGGCGTCTGCGGTGCCGGCAACCTTGCTGTCCAGACCGATGACGGTGCGGACGTTGATGAAGGTGGGCTTGTCGGACTTCTTGGAGGCTTCGAGGGCGTCGACGATGCCGGCGATGTCGAAGCAGCCGTCTTGGATGTCAACTACCTCCCATCCGCAGGCGCGCATCTTGTCGTTGACGTTTTCAGTGTTCGTGAGCTGTGCAAGTCAGTTACGGCCTCGACGCTCTCCACTTCCTAGGGGAAGAGGGGGCCTTGGAACTCACATCGACGCTGCCGTCGCAGGTAATCTGATTATTATCGTAAATAATCGTCAAGTTCCCCAACCGAAAGTGTCCCGCTAGCGAAATCGCCTCCAGCGCAACCCCCTCCTGCAAACATGCATCTCCAATCATACACCACGTATGATTATCCACCAGCCCTTCAAACCCCGGCCGGCTATACGTCGCCCCCAAATGCCTGCTCGCCATCGCAAGCCCCACCGCGTTCGCGACCCCTTGTCCCAAAGGCCCCGTCGTGACCTCTATCCCTTCGTGTTCGATCTCCGGGTGGCCCGGGCAGAGAGCGTCGTAGCGGGGTGAGTGGTAGGATTTCAGCTGGTCAAAGGTCATCGCCTTGTAGCCAGTGAGGTGCAAAAAGGAGTACTGGAAGAGGCACGTGTGGCCGTTGGAGAGGACGAAGCGGTCGCGGTTGAAGAAGTTGGGAGTGTGCGGGGCGTAACGCATCGTATACTTCCAGAGGGCGACGCCTATGGCCGCCATGCCGATGGCGCCGCTCGGGGGTTGTTAGATGGAGATGCTTTTGGGAGGTTGAGGGTGGAGATGGCGGTGCTTACCCCGGGTGGCCTCCGTTGAACTGCTGGCAGAGGTCCGCGATGAGGATGCGGAACGTCTTGAGGACGATGTCATGTTTGCCCTTCTCCGCCTGCACCAGCTGCGCTGGTGAGAGCGACTTGCCAGCGCCATAGACATTGTCGTCTGCTAGAATTCCGGGCGCCATTGTCGCGTCGTCAAGACCTAACAGCGATTGTCCTCTGGAATGATCGTGAAGCTGTAATGCAAATGGAGTCGCGGGATGGACAGCTTTAACCACGGGATTTCGCTTACGGATATGCAATGCAACCGATATAAATGCCGATGCCCATGTGCCCCGAACCCACGAATCGTGCTCCGTCACAAATGTTTCCGGATCTGGTATCCTCAAGCGCTGCGCTGGTGCGGTCCAGGATTTCCTGATTAGGAAGGTTGAAGCACCGGGTGAGCCCCACGCGTCACGATGTGAGTTGGCCCTTCTCGTGCCCCGCCTCCTGGGTCTCTCAAGCCCCGACTCCACCTTGATCCGTTCGCCCCGCCTAAATTGGGGTCCTCTAGATGCAGACTGCCTTATTCCTACAAGCCGCATGAGGTCAAGCAGGGCAAGGATCTACCGAGTGAATAATATCTGTCGCTTCCACTCCTCCATCCATCTCTCGCGCAGCTATATCACGACCTCTAAACTCATCTGTCAAGACAATATCTCCAAATCCAACGTTATACAGCATATACCCCGTCAACTGTTAACGCCTACGGGAAGTCAGCCATGGTGACCACAGAGATAAACGACGAGCGAGCCACGAAGCTGGCCACAACAAATGGAGTGCTCCCGACGAGCCACGCAAACCCATCGCTGGTCGTGACGGCAGACCACAGGGTATTAATGGCCGAGGCTCCAGTGCACTCTCCCGGGCCGGGAGAGGTTCTCTTGCACATCAAGGCGACCGGCATCTGCGGGTACGGCTACGACTTGACGGAAGTAAAGCACCCCTGAATACGACTGGTTGCTAACGGGCGTATAGGTCTGATATCCACTTCTGGAAGAGCGGGCGCATCGGGTCCCTCGTCTTCGAAGGCGACTGCATCCTTGGTCACGAGGCCGCCGGCATCGTTCTCAGGTGCGGCGAGGGCGTGACTGACTTGAAGGCCGGTGGGTCTCTTCCCCCAGAAAGGTCGATGCCACGCGCAAGTGACGCTGACATATGTTCCCAGGTGATCGAGTGGCCGTGGAACCAGGTGTGCCATGTGACAAGTGCTTCCTCTGCAGAGAGGGCCGATACAACCTCTGCGAAGACGTCCAGTTTGCGGGTGTCTACCCCTACCACGGGACGGCGCAGCGGTACAAGGTCCACCCCGCAAAGTGGCTCTACAAGTATGCGATCCCTCTGCCTCTGCACTAAAGGCTTCCAGCGCTGATGTCAACGGGCAGGATTCCGGATAACGTCACCTACGAGGAAGCCGCGCTTCTAGAACCCTTAAGTGTCGTCCTCCATGGCGTCCGCACGGGTGGCCTTTCCCTCGGTCGACCTGCCCTTATATGCGGAGCCGGACCCATCGGGCTTATAGCGCTTGCCTGTGCCCGCGCATCGGGCGCACACCCCCTCGTGATTACCGACGTGGAACCGAAGAGGCTCGCCTTCGCGAAAGAGTTCGTTCCTGGGTGTGACACCTACCGGATTGAACCGAGCCTTGGTGCGGAGGGGAACGCAAAGGGGATTAGGAAGCTTTTTGCGGCGGAAGGAGATGAGTACAAGGCACCTCCTACGGTGCTGGAATGCACGGGTGTGGAGAGCAGTATTTGCACAGCGGCGTTTGCGGTAAGGAGGGGGGGCGTCGTGTGCGTTATTGGAGTAGGCAGGGCGGTTATGAATAACCTCCCCTTCATGCACCTCTCCCTCGCCGAGGTAAGCATCCCCACCATTTTTTTCCGTATCTGTTAGAGTGATGGTGCTGATGATAGCAGATCGATATCCGGTTCATCAACCGGTACCGCGACACATGGCCTGCGGGAATCGCCTGCCTAAGCGGAGGAATCTTGGACCTGAAGAAACTGGTAACTCATAGGTTCCCGCTGGAGAAGGCGATAGATGCGATGGAGTTGTGCTCGGATGTGACAAGGGGGAGTATCAAGGTGCAGATACTGGATGATCTCGACGCTAAACTGTTGTAACGGAAGCAAGGGGTTTTGGTCGGTCGAGGAATAAGTCGGGCTGCTGCCCTCAGTAGTATTTATACTTTGTGTTTCGTGTATAAGCATCCGTATATATAGATCAATCAATCCAAGTTAATCTGATTACACTCACCCTCCAAGTAACTCGGAGTAATTCATCGCAAGGTCGGGGTCTAGCTAGCTGCCCATCGGCTCCGAACCCCTCACAGAATAAACAGACGGTTTCCAAGGTCGGTGATGTCCAAAAACTAAATAACTAAATAAAAATTAGCGAGCAAAAAAAGGACAAAAGAAGAAGAGGGCCGAGCGTGAGTCGAACACGCGACCTAAGGATAATTTGCGGGAGAACTGCAATCCTCCGCTCTACCACTGAGCTATCGACCCGCTTGTTACTGGTCAAGCCTCCGCTGTAGTCACCCCATAGACCGTACTGTTCCGGGACACCGCAGACGAGCTTGGCACTGACTGGCCACAGATACCCAGGAAAGCAAAGAGGTTTGACTTATTGCTTCACGTTCGGCTCGGGAATTTACGTCCCCATTTAACCCGTCGATCAATCGCGTCAATGTAGTCCCGAATCTTCGGACAGGCGGGCATCCCATTCGTCAAAAGATGTTGAAAAATAACCAGTAAAATATCTCCTACCAGAATGGCCCAAGAAAGTAAGATATGTTGCTCTGTCCCTTCGAAACACACCCAAGCTTGTCTCATGTTGAAGCAATATCATTCGGTCAACCCCCTATGGAGTCAAAGTATGAAGTCATCTCTCCCTGCTGTTTCAACACCTCATACTGCTTCTCGAAATACTCAGCATCTGCCTCCTCGCCTTCGCCAGTGGGGCTGATGACAACCTGCTCTTTGGGCTCGAGTTCAACCTCGTACTCGCTCACGTAGAGCTCCGGTCCGACAGTCGGGTAAGGCTCCGTGGAGTTGAGGTCCCAATTGAGGCCCGGCGCAGCCATGTCATAGGCCCCAGGGAACTTGGCGCCCTGGGGCGTGGCGTCACCGTCGCCGGTGACCTTGAAGTTGAAGCAGGTTAGGTAGAACTGTGGGCCGACCGGAAACATTGAGAAACCGTCTGTTGTATTGATAGCGAAGTGCAGGGCGATGATCTATGGGAAAAAGGCAGAGTTAGTCGAATACACACGACATTCCGTCTAGGACACGCTGCGGATTCTGATGGAGGGGAGGCCACATACCTCCTGACGGATGATGTAGTTCCCCGGCTTGATATCTGCCGGGATTTTAGCCGTCCACGTCCCATTAGTATCATCCATCATCCGCACATTCGCCCAAACACCATCCTCGTCAACAGTGTCCTCCGCGAACTTGATAAACTCAAGCTCGTTGACATCCACATCGACGACATCACCCTCATACGGCGCCATCCAGGCCGTGATGGGGCCCTTGTGGCTGTAGAGCCAGTGTGACCAGTGGAAAGTGACATCGCTGCCCGCACGAACCTCGGCGATGTCACCGGGGGCCGGGGTGTGGACCGTGCTGCACGCGATGTCGGGCGCCTCGGCGTCCGTGACAGGGCCTACGTCTCCGCCACCGAAAGCAATGCGCTTGGGTGTAGGGTCTAGCGTTGGGTCGATGCGGACGTCCCAGCCTGGGTACCTGTGAGATGAGAGACCGTTTAGTCCATATAGCGCAGAGAGTTAGAGGGGAACAAAAGGTATGCGCCTAACACGGTGTTGTCTGCGGTGACACGGTAGACGTAGCCGTGGCCGAGGGCATGGGCCGCAAAGGCTAGGGTGCCGGCGAGTGATGCTCTCATTGTGACTTGAACAGTGGCGCACACTTTTCAGTATCTTCTGGATATGGTAACGAAGCTGGGGTTTTGGTAACTGTCGCTAGTTGCGGATGCACGAATATCTCCGCCATTTTATATATTGGCGTCATGTTTATCCTCCCACCTCCTCCAGAGGCCTAGATGGTCTTTCGCAACAACTCAGAATAAATGGAGTCCGCCTGATTGGCCTATTGAGTATTCCGCGAGTACAGGCGCTCAGGACGTTCGTAAGGGCATTGGGTTGCAGGTGTCCGCGTCAGCCCGTACTTAATGGTTTGGAGGAGCGGGGTCACGCTGGGTGTTGCTTTATATTTAGGCTTAACTAGAGGTACGGCTTTGCCCTCGCAAAACCTTCCAGGAATGATCCCCTTAGCGAGAATATATATAGGGCCAATACCGTCCGAAATGCCGAGCCCACCTCGGGATGTGGGGCCGATGGGGGACTGCGCGGCCCCGCCGTGGCCGGGGCACTTGATGGATGCAAGACGAGAGTGAAGGGGCCGATCTATCCGTATATTTCCTAATACGCAGGTATTTCTGGATTGTGTGTACGGGAAAACCTGGGAGGGTGGTGTCCTGAACATGGTTGACCGTTTGTAGTCATCTTCGGCAAGAGCTTCGTGGTAGTAGAAGAAGATTATGCACCGTGGTGAGGGTATAACGGACGGATTTGATCCAGTATAAAGTGACCAAGGCGAGAAAGTCTACTGTGGTATGTTAAGTTTTGCTTGTGATGCTCACATTATAGAAGTAGCGAGGTCTGCGCTCTTTTCAGGTGTCTCACCATAAATATTTATCTCGACACTATTCAGCACCACGAGGATAACCCACGTAAAAACGCGGTGAGCTCCGTGCACCCCAGCTTCAGCGCGGTCATCCTCAACTGCACATCAACACGCATGTTCGTGATCCTCTCCTTAACAAGCATTTGGTGTCCCACCACATCAGGTCGTGGCGAGCAAGTTGCTCTGTATCACTGAACTCCTTCGCGAACTTTGACCAGGGCGGCTGAAGCACAAATATTGACGCGGCCTAACCGTATCAATCTATCAAGTAGCGACTCGATATCGAAGTTAGGGAGCTTCTATACCGCTTTAACAAGCCTGCCCAGGAAGGCACATCGGCCGCCTTTACGAGGCAAAAGAAAGTATTTCTCAGCTCCTTCATCGACCAGTCGTGGTAGGACAATTGTGCCGCAGGGTCAAGATCGCCTCCTGCTATGGAAAGGTTGGTGCTAGAGGATGGTAGGGAAGGAAACAAAGCATACCGCCAACCGAGTTCTGCATGGGAACACCTGGCCTCCAGAAGGAATGAATGTATGAGAAGAACAGCCGGATTCCAGTGCTGAAGGTGCTCGCAGGCCCTGATCTTGGTCATATTGTATTTCACTGAGTGTTTTTGTTTCCTGAAGCTGTCTTGCCGCTTATCCGGAACCCGGGGGTTGTAGGTGATTTGGCATAATTCTATCATTATTTTCACTGGTCCCGCTGCCGTATTCATCATTCTGATCCGCTACATTTATATATCCCTCGCTTTCTTTTTCCGCCTCCCGAAGGATACAAAGTACCCATCCAAAAGTTCTAGGGTAGTTGTCCACAATTTTGTTCTACCTAGAGTTTTGCTCCAGGAAATAGAGGCTCTTTGGAAGCCCCTTTCGTGCGCTTTTCCTGATCTGTCTTCGTCGTCTCAACAAGGTGGTTGCTTTCAATTTCCATAATGTCAGACAGATTCACTTGTTCCGTAGCGGTGAGCTGGAGAATTACGCCCACGCCCGCCTCACTAACCGAAGCCAGTTGCTATCGGCCTCTGCAGCGAAGAGCTGCTGAATAATGAAGTATTTTGTCTCATAGGTCCTCAACACCTCCTTGAGACGGTCCAGCTGGGCGAAGGACTTGGACGGTTGGTTTCACTGAGGACCGGAACTGAGGCATATGTGGCGGAGGTGAAAGGCTTCTAGTGCCTGGTATCATTCCAGCTCAAGTGTAGCGAGGTCCTTTTTTTCTGCTAGAGTGACGACGAGTCGCTGGGGAGAGAACCATAGCAGCCCTTTCGAGGCCGGGAGCTCTTCGATGCGCTCTAGACACTTGTGTGTTTGCTGCACCAGTGCTTTTTTGTCTTCCTCCTCGCGGCTAATATCCCTCTGGGCTTTTTTTTGATAAGTCGCTCGTAGGGTTTCTTGACCACCTAATACCACGTCTGCAAAACGTGTGGTTCTGGGGGGTGGTTCTCCTCGGTGGTCTTGTATGTTACGATCACGTCGCTCACAGGGGTGATGATCTGGATCATGTTGCAAACGAGAGGATATCGGGCGACTAGATTCTTTCTTCCCCTGCAGGACTCAGAGCCTTGAGCGACTGCAGTGGCTCGCGCAAGACATATTTTGAGTCGCAGTTGCTGCGGTATCAATTCATAGGGTGGCATGCTGACGGTCCTGATGGGCCTCCTGGCTTCTGAGAAGGTACGATAGAAGGGAACTAACAGAAGAAGTTGGGGTGCCTGCGGTCCAACAGGTTAAAAAAGGGCCCAGGATTGTTTTGGCTTGCAAACAGTTCCCGCTCAGCCTGACACCATTCCGTTCTCTCGCTAGAGAATCTCCACGCTGATCTTTGCTATAATAGGATGTAGGACTGGCCAAGACGCCGCTGCTCAGCCCCGTCTCGGCCTTGGCAATGACGAACCGCCGGCTTATCCCCTGTAGACACAGCCTGCAACAACTAGCTTTTCAAGTCTCAAACCTGCTAACCAGTTCGGACTTGCTGACGACAAGCTGGCCCGCCCGCCCCGCTTTGCATCAACTCGCCTGCTGAAAGTCTACCTTCAGCGAAGTAAACATTACTTAGCCTTGCGCAAACCAGGCCCCAGGACACAACCATGGAAAGCCCCGCTCAGCGGGGCACGACCCCGCCCGGTGAGAAGAGGCCCTGCTGGGAGTGCCTCCGGCGGCGGCTGGTCTGCGACTTCAGCCGGCCCACCTGCAAGAAGTGTCTCAAGACCGGGATAGTCTGCCCGGGATACGGCAATGCGAAGCCGCTTAAGTGGTTGGCTCCCGGGAGCGTGACCTTTCGCCAGCGGAAGGACGTGCCGACAAAGAGATACCACACGAGCGGTAGCCCGTTCAGCACCAGCTCGCCATCCAAGAGTAACTCGGGAAGCGAAGAGGGAAGTCCGCCGAGGGAGGTGGAGAGCTCTTCGTTACGGGTGCCGCGTGTTGACATGAAATGCGAGTCGACGGATATCGTCCAAGCCTACATTTATTGTACGCATTGATTTAGTCTCTCCCAATTGACTTCACAGCACACTCTTGCTAACACGGACCGAACAGACAACGAACAGGTCTATCCAGCGTATTCGGCGGCCTCTCTATGCAAGAGCCCTTACGTCTCCACCGTTTCTCTCGAGTCCCTTCCCCGCTCGCCTAGCTACCTCTCCCACATCTGCGCGTCCATCGCGCTGCGTCACCGCATCTACCGCCTATCTTCAACGCCGGAGCGCAACTCGCTCGTAGACATGAAGCTGCGGTATCACCACCAGCGGTCCCTAGCCATCCGGGCCCTCAACGAGAACATTGCTACCGCAGAGAAGAAAAACCCATATATACTTATTGTGGGGGTGAACATTTTCGTTTTCGCAGAGGTACGTCGTTTTGCATGGAAGCGCCTTTGTTCTATCGTCTACCTACTCCTTTTTTCTAGTTGGACGTAACTTACTTTGTGTTAGCTCCAGAGTTCTCTTGGGCCGGCGTGGAAGTTCCACTTGGATGCTGTTCTGGGGATCATAACTCGCCTGGGCGGCCTCACTGGTGTGTACCAAAAGGTGCCGGGTATGAATATTCCTCTCATATCCTTTGCGATGTAAGAATGGAACGCCTCCTGCCTATGGAAGTGCAACGGCCTTCGCAATCGTGGAACTTACTAACACTAACGCAGGGCCTATATAACGGCTTCTACTACCAGCCCACCGTCCACACTCAAACTAAAACAAACCCAGACGGAAGACATGATGGCGTTTATCCGTAAAGAGTGGGAGCAGATACCCTACCCCAACTTCCTCTGCCCCGTCGCCCTGCTCGTTCCTATAATGCAGGTCAATGACCGCCGCTCCAACAAAGCTCGTTCACCCACTGCCGCCCTTGACGGTCCCGCACCCGAAGAAATCCTCGAGCAGATGACGGACTTTACCCCAGAAGTTTGGGCCGCCACAAAATCTGTGGAGAAAAAGGAGGATTGGCTCCTTTTGGGTCGCATCTACCAATCCGCGAGCATCCTCTTTTGCCTTTCGTCCCTAGAGGACCAGTTCACTTGGGTCTCGGATCAGGACTTGAATAACCTGCACGCGGTACACAAGACGCGCCTGTCCTTTTATCTCAGGAGGGCGGAGGAGTCGCTACCTGTGATACGGGCCTGCCTGTGGCCCGTCGTCGTGGCCGCTGTGGTCGTGGCGCTGGATGATTTGGACATGAGGGGCCTGGTGAGGAGGTCACTGGATAGGATTGCAGATGAACTAACGGCGGCATCGTTGAAGGAGGCCAAGGAAATTTTCGAGGTGTTTTGGTGGAGTGGGAAGAGGGGATGGGATGACTGCTTTGACCGGCCGTACGCATTTGTGCAATAGAGTCAGAAGATGCTTATGACTACACCATAATAAGAGAGGAGGGAGGGAGGTATCTACTCTGCTGGACATATGGGGCAGATGCACACGACCTAGCATAAACTATTGCGCTACATAGACTTTGATAATCGCAAATTTAAAGCACAGGTCTCACCGTAAACCCGAAGAAATTTTGATCTTGGTATCATGCTCTATCTGACAATGCCGCCTGCTCAACGCCCAAACCTCGCCAAAAGGCTCGCCAACCCCTTCTCTCCGTTCTTCTTCTCCACCTCCTTCCTGAGGTCTAACTGCACCGTGTGCTTGTTCATGAGCTGCTGGGCCCACGACACGGTATTGGGTTTCTCCTGCTTCTGCTCCTCGGTCTGCTCGTCCGAGAAGAGCTCGGCAACCTTGCCGCGGCCAGTGAGCTTCTCGTAAACGGCCTGGGTGGTGCCGAGCTCCTTGTAGACGCTGACCTTGATGGCGTCGAGGAGCCGGAGGACGTAAGTCTGGCAGTTGTTGGTGATGAGGTTGTAGACAGGGGTCTGGGACCTGATATCCTGGATGACCGCCTCTCCTGGTTTTTGTTAGCCGCGTGCTCCCTTGGCATGTTCGTGTCGCCAGTCTCTCACGTACCGGCTCTTCGGATGGCATCGTCATTAAAGGTAGTCTCGCCCGCCTCGAAGGTCTGCCACTCATCCCGCTTAATCCTCTCATTCGTGTAGATGACGTGGAAATTCTCGTCCATCCACAGCTGGTGAGCATAGTCCCCCACCAGCACGGCCCAGTGCTGCGTCGGGTCTGGGTACTCTTTGATCTTCTCAGTGATCATCTTGCCCAGCCCTGTGTCCTCGGCCAGCCACTTGCCCGCTCCGCCAGCGACGGGGTGCCACCCGATTTCGACCTTCCTCGAGGGCCCATCCATTACCGGGGGGGCCAGGGGCACTACATTAGGCGTTTTGCCGAGACCAACGGCGTGCTTGATAGCGAGCTCGCCCTTGGTGAGGTTCTTTTTCCTTTGGGCGAGGGCGTTAATACTACGGGTGGGTTCGTGGGAAGCAGGAATTTGGGATGATGACGCGTACAGGAACTTGGCGGCTTTGTCCCGCTTGCTCTTCTCTTCTTTGGCCATGGCGACGGCGCGAAGCCTCGAGGGCGATGGTGAGGGGAACCCCGGGCACGAGAATTGGGTTAGATAGTTGTCGAGGGGAAGGAATTCAGGGGCCCTCGGCCCCTAGTTCCTGAACGGAAGGGTCAGCATAAGCTAACTAACCGGAGGCCTGGAAGCCACTCACGTGAGGCGCAGTGCTTTCCGCATCCGGCAATTTCAGGTCCCGATCAGATCAAGGCGCCACACTGCCCGCCTTTGTCACACCCGTCGACACTAGCCACACAAATCTCCCTTACAAGCGAGCATCACACCAGCCACAGTGCCACAAATCAGCCCACACCCCACCTTAGTCATCATGCGCGAGGACCTTTTGAAGCCATCGCCGTTGCTCCGAACGTGCCGTGATATCCGAGTTGATGGCGGGGTCCCACCAAAAACCGTGGTTCGTCCGCGGAGATGGGGTTCCTGGCAACGACTGACGTCCGGCCCGTCCCCTGAATTGATCTCCACTGCGGCTCTGCGGCTCCACTGGCCCATCTATGTGGGAAGCACAACGTCCGTCCGATCCGATTGCCGACCGCATGTTTCGTTTCCCGGGGGAATGGAGACTTTAGCGATCGGGCTGTGATAGGCTGCGTTTATATCGTGTGGGTATCATCCTCGACGACAATTCGTAAGTATTGGAACCCTTTAAAGCCATGGAAGGGCAGTTTGTTCGACAAGAGAGAGGTTGATGCCATGCCCTATCGCATGCAACTCGATCTTTTATAGCGAAATGTCAGCGCCACAATTGGAATGCCCAGAAAACGCCAAGGAGAACCTACACTCACCTTGCTTGTAGCCACGCCGCCACAGCAGTCGTCAGGTCTGGGCAGAGCCCTGAGAGAAGCCGACCTTGGCGAATGGCACCATCGCGCCCGCACGCCAAATCCCACTCCTTGGGTGAAACATTGGCCCCACCCAATGGGAACAGAGCGTGTCTTTTGAAGGGCTTCCGTCCGCTTTTCCGCGATCGCGTCGGGGAGGATCTCCCTTGGATCCCGCCTTGGGAGCGATCGTCACTCCGCCCACCGGAAGCCATGGCGTAGCCTCCTGACGCTGAAATTATGTTGCATGCGGCTGGAAATGAAGCGTCTAATGTCCACCAGATTTTCATAAATGCATTGTCAACAGCGGGCAGGTGACACCCGTTAAGCCACGACAGACATCTTCGAAGGAACGGCTCGCGATACGGAACAGTCCAATGCGAGATCTCGCATGTTAATTTAGCACGGGCATCTTTATCAATACGTTATTCACCGGCCGCGGCTCAGCCTTCGGTTCCCCGCCATTATCGAAAGGAAACATGCATTATACCCGAGGCATCACTTGTGAGACATTCGTCGAGTCATGATCCCGAACCGAGTGTTTTGGTGGAGAGAAGCTTGACCGGTGGAACCAGGCCCTGGACACCGAGGGCGCAACCGGAATGGGGCCCACTGGAACAGTGACCCATCCGTTGGGCGGGAATGTTGTTGGGCTCGTATTC
Source organism: Microascus cirrosus (assembly GCA_030271035.1). NCBI lineage: Eukaryota > Fungi > Ascomycota > Sordariomycetes > Microascales > Microascaceae > Microascus > Microascus cirrosus. The sequence goes on from JAMBUN010000091.1 coordinate 65,174, forward strand.
GCTGCCAAAAAAAAAAAAAAAAGGAAAACAACACGAACGCCGAAATGCCTCGAGGGTGGAAGGAAGGTAAAACATGGAAGGTGCCAAGAAGAGCTTCCTCATGCTCCAGTGACACGTATCCCTATCTCTCCAGCAGCACCGCCGATCTGCCCAAAAGGGAGAGGCCACCGAGATTAGGAGCCGCCAATGAACGCCCGCATACCCTAGCTGACGCGGGGATCAATCCTTCCCGCCAAGCCCCCCTGCCTCCGGACTTGCTGAGGAGAGAACAAGACGCCCCC